>JAPEUT010000148.1:0-66194 GCA_027946375.1 Neodidymelliopsis sp. IMI 364377
GCACTAACTTAACCCTCAGATTAAAACCAATGCGGGCTTCTTCTGATTAACCTACCCATATACGCAAGAGAGTACTGACTGAAATGGCCATCATGTCATACTCAGAGTGATGCCTGCAATCTAGCGCTGAGAAAGACATATGTATTTGTGGATGCTTGAATGAATCTCGCACTGCGTGACAGCTGCTCGTGTACAATCGCAGTTTATATTGAACACTTGGTAGATATCTAGTACCACATCCATCATAACGCCAGCACTCGAGAAATATTCCGCCCGTGGTATCTTAAAACGATTTGCAAACGCCTTCGTTAATGTCGTTACTTCTTCTTCGCTCGCCCACCACGCTTTGTACTTCCGCTTCCAGTCGCGTTACCAGCATCGTTACCTCCACCACTGCCGTTATCGTTCGTGCCACCCTCCCCTAGTAACCTCGACAAATCACCCAACCCCCCACTCCTCACATTCTTCCTCTTTCCACCCTCCTTCTCCGCAAACGCCATAGCCATCAATCGCCTCTTATCGCCCTGAATCCCCAACACGCGCTCCTCGACACTATCCTCAACCACGAGCCGGAACACCGTCGTTTCCCTCTGCTGCCCAAGTCTATGAACACGATCTACAGCTTGATCCTCGATCGCTGGCGCCCACCAGCTGTCTGCCATGATAACCTGGTTCGCAGCAACGAGGTTGAGACCCACGCTGCATACGGAGAGGGAAGCGAGCATGACTGTGGTCGAAGGATCCGAGTCCAGTGCTTCGAGGGCGGCGTCGCGTGAGGTGGCAGACATGGAGCCGTCGATGCGTGTGTATGTGTAGCCTGCGGCTGTCAAGTGGGGTTGGAGGAGGTCGAGGAAAGAGGTCCATTGGCTGAAGATGATGGTTTTGTTTGTTTTTGCCTTTGCGGAGGCGGCGAAGATTTGAAGGAGTTGCTCGACTTTGCTGCTTGTGTTTTTCTCGAGAGAGTTCTTGTCTGCGGCGGATTGTTCGATTTTCGCGGCTTTCTCTTGCGCGGGTTGCACGGTTGTGGAGGCGAGGGATTCAAGAGTAGCACGGCACATGGGACATTTGCCTTGGAGCTCGATGACGCGCTCGAGACAGGGTGTGCAGAAAGTGTGCGCACACTTGGTGATGACAGGGTCTTTGTAGGTGTCGAAGCATATGGGACAGTCCTCTTGCGAGTCAATGGAAAGCTGGAGCATCTTCTGGAGGGCTTCCTTGTTTTCGGGAGTCAGATCGACAACGCCCTCGGCTTCGAGTTGTTTCATGATAGAGTCGAGACACTCTTCACCAACAAGTTGCCAGTGATTACACAGCTGGCGCATGCGCAGCAAAACTTCGAGGAGGTGGCGGTAGGTGTCGAAGGCCTTTTGGTTGCCAATGTTGTTCTTGTAAACGTCCAGTGTACCTTTTGCCTGAGCTTCGAGCGCATCGTACTTCTCCTGCTCGTGCGGGTGAAGCTTGAACTTGTGGATGTATTCTGAGAGTTCTGGAAGGCGCAGATCGATGAATGACATCTCCTTTTTGCGTCGCAAACAAATCCCGCCCATGAGAAGCTGGAGAACTTTGTTTCCTTGTGGATCACCAGCCAGCACAGGACGCGAGATAGCGCCGTGGAAGATCTCGAAGGACTCAAGGCCACCTGTAAGACGCAGGAAGCGAGCTTGACTGTAGAGATCCTTGAGATTGTTGATGATTGGAGTACCTGTGAGCGTCCACCGCGATTGTGCTAGGAGACTTGATATAGCGATCGTCTTCTTTGCCTTGGGGTTGCGGATGTTGTGACCTTCATCAAGAATGACACGCCTCCAGGTGACGGAGAAGGGACCTGATTTCCTCGGTAGCGCTGTACTCTTCTGTGAGTACCAGTCTGATGATATGGACTCGTAGGTACTGATGACCACATCATAGTTCTCAATCTGTTTTGGCGTGATAGGCTCCTTGCGTGTACCATGCCAGAACATGATACGCAGGGCGTGTTCTGGCTTGATATGTCTCTTCATCTGTGTACTCCAGTTACTCATGACAGACACTGACGCAAGAATGAGTGTGGCATCAGCGGCTTCGGGAGAGCGACGTCCGAGCGCCTTATCAGCCATGATGAGTGAGATGACCTGAATAGTCTTGCCCAGGCCCATGTCGTCTGCCAGGATGCCCCCCGAGGCGAGAACAGGGTTGGTGACTGAGTAGTTGGTCGCCAGGTTCGTGAAGGCATTGGGCATGTGAGAATGACGCTGCCAAAGCTGAACAATGTCCTTGGTACCTTGAGCCGGTAGCTGAGGAGACTCTTTATCCAGCATCCACTGTAGTCCCTGAAGCTGGAAGGGGTGCATCTCAGTTTGTAGTGTTTCCGGTTGAGCTGCCTTAGGCATAGCGGCTAAGTCCTTCTCCTTGACACCAAACTCCTCAACTACATTCTCGAAGTTCCTAGGATTGAATCGCTCGCTGCCTCCAATAATGTCTTCAAAGCTAGGTCCTGGTCCCATTCCGTCTGACTGAGATGCTCCAGCCATGTATTCACTCATGCCGTTCTCCCAGTTCCGGCCATCACCAACACCAACAACAGCGCCGCCGTTCTTCTTCGCTCTCTTCGCAGCCTCCTGTGCCAGCTTCAGTCTCTCTTTCTGGGCTGCTGCTTCCTTGCGTTTGCGATCCGTGGCGTTGCCAATCGGCAGTTTGTCAGCTCTCATCTGAGCAACCAGGTTCTCGCGCTCGACAGGGTCGTTCGTGCCATAGAGTCTGAGCTCAACGGGGCAGTCGAACTCGCCCTTGTGTCCAGTGATGTGTGCTTCCACTAGCAGGCTGCGGTTATCCATGTACTTCGCCAGTCTACTAGCCCACGTCTTGGGGATGTGGCCAATCTGTTCTCCTTGCACATTCAGTACCTGGATGGCATTACGATCATATCGATTTTGAGGCTCGCGCTTGCAGATGACCATTTCCCCCACCGTCGCATAGCCATTGTAGTATCTGACGCCGACGATCTTGTTCTGGAACATGCCGTAGAGACCGTAGCTGTATTGTTGCTCGTTGTACCCTTGGGTTGAGTCCGGCACTTCTTGCGACGCGTCATCATCATCGTCGTCCTCGCTGTCAATCAACAGAGGTTCGTGTTGGGAAGAGCCAGCTGTTGTGCGCAAAGGGTGACAATACTGTGCAGTTCGGGCCTGTTTCGGCGTGCGGGAATAGGACTGAGAAGGTGACGATAGCGTGTACCTTGGCGACGACGACGGTTGTGTGTACCGCGTAGAAGAAGACGAGGGAGCATTCTGTGGGGAATTGAATGGTGATGATTCGTTCCCTAGTTCGCTGTACTGGCGTTTCTGGGGTGCCATTGTCGCGATTGAGGGAGGACGAATGAGGAATGCCCGTGACGGGCGATGAGTGAATACTATACAGAACTGAAGTGGGGTACCGATAAGCTCATGTCAGGGATGCGTGCGGAGAATAACAAAGTTTAGGTAGCAATGCAACGCGCTAGAGCGCGAGGTCCAGTGACATCACCGTGCACAGTGCATAGAAGCCGTTGGGTCCTCCACAAGGCCCACATATTGTTCAATCTTTGCCTGAGGTCACCAGTGTAATGTCAATCAAGCTCGCAGACACATAAATATGATCAAGACTTCTGTGTCAGGAATGCGACCTACATCTATAGCTTCAACTTCTGGCTGCCTTCAATGTCCACCTTAGCCACCGTCTCGATGTGCGCTGTCGACTGACCAAACGAGAAATCATATTGTCCACGATCAACTTTCCAAGCCTTTGACGCCTCATCGAAGTACGCGAAATCTTTGAGCGCGAGCGTCAAATCGACCTGCTTCTCCTCGTCACTCTGCAGATAGACCTTCCTAAAGGCTGCGAGTGTCTTGATTGGGTGTTCTGAGGATTGCTGCTTCCTGCCAACATACAACTGAACAACCGTAGCGCCAGCTACCTTGCCAGTGTTTTTGACCAATACACTAGCCTTGAAAGTCTCTGTAGATGTCTGCTCTGCCTTCCCCTCACTCAAAGCGAAGGTGGCGTATGATAGGCCGAAGCCAAAGGGAAATTGCACTTTCTCCTTGGGCAAGCGGTCGTAATGACGGTACCCAACGAACACACCCTCTTCATACTTGACAGTAAGCTGCTCACCATTCTTCTTGCCTGGAAAGTTGCCGAAGGCCGGTGCATCTTCAAGACGCTTCGGGAACGAGACGGGCAGTCTTCCTGAAGGGTTGACAGCGCCAGAAATGATGTCGGCGATTGCGTTACCTGCTTCTTGACCAGGGAACCAAGCTTGAATCAGTGCAGCAACTTTGTCGAGCCAAGGCATGGCGATGGCGACACCGGTTGAGTTCACTACGATGGTGTTGCGGTTTTGTGATGCAACGCCTTCGATCAGCGCATCTTGAGACCCATCGCGAGGTAAGTTGAAACTCTGTTGGTCTTGGCCTTCAGTCTCCCATGGTGGAGTGTGTCCGGTGAATACAATGGCGTAGTCTACCTCTTTCGCGAGGTCTTTAGCTTGTGTGAGCAGGTCGAGATCGTGCTCTTCCTGCAGCATGAAGCCCATCCTGAACCCTGGAAGACCGGCCAAGATACCCCAGTCGGATCCACCAGTCGGCGGCTGTGTGTGTATTTGGATTGTGTAGGATTCGCCTGCTGTGAAAGGAACTGTGAACTCTTTCTCTGGATTTCCACCAAGCAAAAAGCCCATAGGATCCGGAGAATTCCCCTTCTGCTCGAACACTACTTTGTTGTTGATAGTGACAGTAGTAGGGCCAATACCAGAGCAGCCAAGGTAGTGCTTGCCGGTTACAGGCGAGACAAAAGTTGTAGTGAGCTTCACCTCTTTCCCTACTGCTTCGTTGTCGAGAATGGGGCTGAAAGAGGACTCTTTGAACGAGAGAACTGTCTTCCAGGGTTTTGACTCGCCATCCTTGAAGAACTCCATGCACCATCCAGAGTTCCCTTGAGAGTCCTTGCAGTGCTTGGCCAAGGGTGGCAGTAGGCGATAGGTATGAGCACCCTTTGCGAACTTGAACTCGACATCGTCACCATACGCAGTCTTCAAGCCTTCTTCAGGTGTTATGCGGTAATGAGCGTTAAGACTGGCGCTTCCACCACCATGAATCAGTGCCTCCTTAGCCAAGCCGAAGAGACCAATCTTCTTGCCCTTGATCTTCTCTTTCTTCAATGGAAGTATTGCGCCTTCGTTTCTTAGAAGCGTGATGCCCTGACCGCCAACTTCGCGAATTAGCTTGTTGTGCTCCGGGTCGACGATAGACTGTTCGGGGGGTATCTCCGGATTTTCAAATCCTCCAACCTTCTTGATCAACTCCAACACGTTCCTTGCGCGATCTGTGATAGTCTGCTCCGAGACTTCGCCGTTCTTCACAGCTTGAACCACGGCCTCCTGAGTCCGCCATCGTGTGGGGCCTGGCATCTCGAGATCCAGTCCGGCGTTGAGCGAATCTGCCGTAGAATTGGTACCTCCCCAATCACTCATGACGAGACCATCCCAACCCCATTCGCCGCGCAGAACTTGCTTCAAAAGGAATGTGTTCGAGTCCGCGTGCGTGCCATTGACTTTGTTGTAGGCCGTCATTACGCCCCAAGGGTTGGCCTCCTTGATCGTCATCTCGAAAGGCTTGAGATAGATCTCCCTAAGCGCACGTTCGGAAATCAATTCATCCACAGCTAGACGTTCTGTTTCCTGCTCATTAGCCGCGAAGTGCTTAATGGTAGCCGCGATGCCTTTCTCTTGAATGCCATTGACAACATTCACAGCCATCTTCCCGGTAAGATAAGGATCTTCTGAGAAACTCTCAAAGTTGCGACCACCAAGAGGATGTCTGTGATTACACATTGTCGGCGCAAGCCTGTAGATTTGTTAGCCGTGTCCCCGACTGCTTAGGTATCGCACCCACAAAACTCGTGCGCTTTTCGTCTTGGTCTCATCTGCTAGTGCATTCCCGATCCTGTAGGATAAGTCTGGGTTCCATGTTGCAGCTGAACAGACTGCAGCTGGAAAGCATGCCGCTCGGGTACCCCCAGAGAACACCTCACCTCGTGCGCCGTTAGGTCCATCGGTGGTCTAGGAAGGTCAGATTAGCCTAGGACGAGACAGACAATTCATCTTGCGTACCTTGATGGCCGGGACACCCTTCTCCGAGATTGGTACTGTTTGCCAGAAGTCTTTTCCAGCAAGCAAGGAAACCTTTTCCTCCAGTGTGAGAGACTCAAGCAAGTTCTCAATATTCGGACTCATGATTGTTGACTTGTTCCACCGGCTGAGATCCAATGTAGATCCTCTCAACCAATTCTGCAATGGGTTTTACGTACTGAACAGAGATCCAACAGGACAAGAAAAACCAAGACACTGATACTCAACAAGCATTGCTAACTCGCATGCGCCATCGTCATCCTTATAAGATCCAGACATTGTACACCTGTCCCGCAACCGGCAACTCTCGCCGTTTCTCCGTCCTAGAACCACGTACCCAAGGCATCGTGGAACCAAGAGTGGAGTCGCCCAACCTCTCACAATTGGCTCACAACGCGACGCGATCCTGTAGTCCATGTCCAGCGGTCCGAAGTTTATCCAACCAAGTCGTGATTCGCGGCCGTAACCTGCCGTACAGAACCACAAGTAGCGAAGATCAGCCGATGGCCGAAGTTGAACCAGAGACGCAGGAAGCGTCGCTTGTTGATGTCAGATGATATGCAAGTGTATTTGTTGTGTGGAGAGGTGGCTTGACGGTGCATTTTGAGACGCGACAGCGTGCATGAAATGGAAGGAGAGTGAGAGGTACGGCGTGAAGGAGCCGGACTTAGTCAGCCCACGTGGGGCCTTTTGGCCGAGCCACCAGAACGAACGATGCACTTGGATGGACAGTAACATCACGTCATACTGAACTGCTGAAGCTTGTGCATATCTTGTCACCTTGTAGACCGATACTTTTCTTAAACATATATTTTCTTGGGAAATATGAGTGCAACTGAGAAGACACCTGAGCTGGGCCGGCGGCATCCGCTACAGCGATTGGAAGCTCCGTCCAAGGGGTTCTCGGGTGCATTGCACGTAAGTGTCATTCCGGACTTTGAGCTTCTGATGAGAACTGACATCTAGTACCAGGTCGCTGGACTCATCAGCTTCTATAGCTCGTTCAAATTGTACGTTGTCTATACCTACAACACGAACACAATGTGTACTGACGTCACATAAAGTTTACATGACAATCCTAACCAGTTCGTAAGTACAGTTTCCTAAACGGTGGTGATCTGGATAATGTTGGACTGTGACTGATCCGATATGTAGAACTCCTCGTACGGTTGGCATTTACAATTCCTTACCATAATCGGCATCTCCATAGCGACGCTATGCTTCACCTTTGGTCTCATCGCAGACATTCTCTCTGCATCATCCACGGCTCCGTCCTCACGAGAGTCCTCATCCACGGCTAGCCCTGCTTCACCTCCACGTACGCTATCTGATTACTGCTTCATGATCAAGAATTATCTCTCCCTTGTTGCTGCCCCAATAGAGATTGTAATCAGCATCCTGTATTGGGGGTTGCGGCTCATCGATACCGGTCTTGTAGTTCCTCCAGATCTACCCCTTCCACCGCTTGGCGCAGATCTGTGCTTCCACCTGGTGCCCGCCGTAGTGTTGACGATTGACACAATCTTGTTGTCACCACCATGGCCAAGTAGCCCAATGAACCCCCAAGCACCCTTGTTGACGCTAGGTGTCAGTACGGGAGTTGCGTTCGCATACTGGTGGTGGATTGTAAGTTCTCCAGCTGATAAAAGTGACTCATGGATGCTGACGAATATTTTAGGAGATCTGTTTTTCCCACAACGGCTACTACCCGTATCCGATCTTCGGACTGTTGACCACATATCAACGCATAGGCCTATTCACAGTTAGTGGGGCGACCATGTGGGTCGTTGGCGGTGCTCTACGTGCGCTATATGCCTATGTCAATGGCTATGAGCTGACGGAGGCGCTCGAGAAGACCCAAAGAGCACGCAAGATGGGCTCAGAGGGCAAATGGGAGTAGGGCCGCCAGGAGCGAAAATCAGTCTTCGGAGACAGGGGAGGGTGGGCGATGAAATACAAGAACGAAAGACTGTCATGCGAGTTGATGCAGAATAGATCTATTGAACCATGTAGCTGAAGAAACGTATTGTACAAACCATCAGAACTCTACCAGTCGCAGGAGACTGGTCTCGTGTGCGCACACTCACCATAACATAATACACTTTTGGTTCGGTAGTAATCATATCAGATCAGAGAAATGTTGTTAGTCATGTTCCATATCGCGAAGATCGGTACGTGAGCCAGCACCGACGTGGCAATCGCAAAAACAGTAATGTCTGCTCGCTCGCTGAAACGGTAAATCAAAAACACGAAGCGAGTGACAACTCGGAGTTATCGTACTGCAACGTTGTAGCTGAAGAGTCCAAATTTACGGCGTCTTTTTATGGTAAAGAGAGATGTGCTGCTAGGCATTGAATGCATCTAGCTTGTAGCTGGGGACGGTGGAGCGGTGATTGTGCGTTGATCATCATCATCGTCGTCGTCCTGCAACTGCTGCTGGTATGGGTCGTTGTCATTGAACAGGTGGCCGCTCTGCGCGAGGCCGTGCTGATCTTGACCAAGACCATATGTGTAAGCATGGTAACTGTAACCAGGGATCTGGTGGCCGTGAAGGTTACCATATGCCGGCTGGTAGAGTGACGAGAAAACATTTTCTTTGTTGTCATACTGGAAAGGATCGTTGATTGACTTGTGAGAGCCAAAGCCAGGAAGAGGCGACGGCGAAGTTGGGTGACTGAAGCCTGAGGTGAGGTAGTTGAAGTTTGCTGGCTGCGCGAAGGATATTTCCTCGTCCTGAAACACGTCAAACGCTCGCTTGCGTTTGGGAGCAAAGCCAAGGTCATAACCTGTACGACCACGTCTGTTACCGTATGCATTGTGAGCCTGCGAAGGAAACATCGGAGCGCGATTCATCTGTCTTGATCGGCGACCAATGTTGGGATCCATGTTTGCAAGAGCAGGTCGCGAGAAGACTGGTACCGGGCTTTCGCTTTTGATCTCAATCTCATCTTCGTCATCGTAGACGGAGCTTGAGATTCTTCGTTGTCGTTTGAATGATCCTTGTGGTGTGAAGATAAGCTCAGTAGCCTCAACATCCTGCGAGTTGAGCTCTAATTGCTCCACAACAGAGTGATCCTTCTTTTGATTTCTCTTGCGCCGCATCTCTGGCGTAGCAGAGTCAAAGATATCCATGCCAGGCCAATACACACCTTTCAATTTGGTACTTTCACTGACTGCCATGGTATCTTCGGCGGGCTCCTGTGCATCGTCCTCAACAGCACATGTGTCCGCCGCATTGTAACGGTACCGCCTACGTGACCGTTCGCCAGGATCCGAGTACTCGCTTGAGGTCTCGTAGTCTGGTGTTGTGTAGCTGCGAGAACTGGCACGAGACTCATTCGCCCAGTACTGCATACGAGGTGCGAACGATCTGTGACGCAAGACAGGACCCGGCGGCAGTGTAGGTGTTGTGGTGCCAGAGTCTGGTTCCACTTTGATGACCTGTTGTTCCGAAAGACGCGGATCGAGAAAGCCACCGACAGCAGTGCGACGAGCAGTTCGTGGAACGGATACTTCATTCCCTGGGGCAGGAGTAGGCCGGGCTGTGACAAGGTGGATATTAGTAAAAAACCTCGATGTCTACAGTGCCTGTGAGGGAGCTTGGACTGTACCAGTAGGCCTAGCACGCGTGCGTCGCTTGTCCTTCTGGCTCATCCGATCCGACATGAGCTCTTCGACGTTCCAGTCGGCGTACCATCGATCGTAGGTGTCGATGATGAGGCGAGAGGCCTCTTCATGCGTCGAGCGAACCTTCACCTTGTAGTAATTGGACAAGTGGCCCTTGCTGGCAATATGCGTAAGCAGGTGAGAGACATCGCTGAACCTTGGCTTCTTGGGACAAATGTTGCATAGAAGTGGTATGCTGTTGGACGCCATTGCAGCGCAGTGCAGATGTGAGGCCGCGTTGGTAAGGAACGTAAGTGGTGCAGATACTTCAAAGGCGAAAGGACAATGCTTGCAACGCAATGGTGTACAAAGAGGCGGCACGAAAGGAGCGTGTTGAGTGTGTGAAGCAGGAGGAGAGGTGACCATGGGAAGCCTGCAGATCGATACGAAGGCTGGTGCACACAGACGGCTACCAGTCACTGCCACCGCTTCATGGTCGTTGCCTGCTGCAGGAATGAGATAAGAAGGAGACGAGCATGGACGCCCTTTTGTGGAGAGCAGATGAAGAAGGTTGCCGTGCTGAAGAGAAGGAGGAGATTTGTAGGTGCAGGTTTAGCAGCTAGAGCACGTGGAGTAACCCAGCCATAACCCAAACAGGCAGCACCATCATTATTCTCTGGCTTTGTATCTCACGCCTCATTGCAAGGAAGCGTGAGTTATTAGATAGCGAGAGGGAAGTAATTCGAGTGAGGTGAAGACGAGGCTTCACCATACGTTTACTACGCACTTCACAATGAATGAATGAATCACAGAGCAAACACACTGAATCTTACCCGTATTGAGCACTTTTTTACTGCAGCCATTCATTACTTACCCAAGCATCGCCTTGTTACAGAACGCGGCATACAGCTGCGTTGGTGTCAGCATCTTCACCAGCAGGACAATGCGAATCACTCACTATACAGGATCTACTTCTTCCAGTCCGGGGTACTTGAGGAGACTAAGCCCAGCAATACCGAAGACGGTATGGAAGACATCCACCATGTCTCCTGGTCGATCAGCTAGTCCGCCCATTTCAGGGTCCTGCTTTCGTTAGATGCTTGCTAGCATGCTGGTTCGTGAGATCTAACCTGGCATTGGAGGATGAACTGCGTCAGCTTCTCGCCGTCTATCCAATGGAGCTTGTTCAGCATAGCCATACTGCTCATGACCCACCAGCTGTAGCAGACATCCTCCTTCTTCTCTGGCCTCCCGTTCAAGCCTCCATTCTTGAGTTGTCGTTCGCTTAGCCAAGCACCCAGTCTTTCCTGGTCAACCAGGTCGAGCCTCCCCGCGATAGTCAATGCTCCAACACACGTAAACACCTGACCTGAATGGGACTCAGCTCCAGGGCTTGTGCCATAGCCGCCATCAAAGTTGGCGCAGGCGTGAACGTGCTGAACCGCCTTCTCGACGTCGACGAGATCGAGCATACCCATGAGGGACAGGGCATTCAGTGCACCATAGAGGAAGCGAGTGTCTTGCTCGCCCCACTCGTCCCCTGCAAATGTGCCAGTTGCAGGGTCCTGGAGATGTGCAATGACTGCAAACTGTAAGCATAGACATACATGGCACGTGAGGCGGTCGGAGGAAACGCACATTTGGCAACTTTCTGCCGGCCGTCTTTGATGCGCTCTTCAAACTCGCCAAACGCGTCCAGAGTCGCGAGAATCTGCACGGCACTGACCGTGTAAAGCATGTGGGCATCATGGCCCGGAGCAGCGCCGAAGCCACCGTTCTCGTGCAGACACGAGCACACAAAGTCAAGGATGTCATTATGTGGGAGGGCGTCTGGCTGTCCCAGTAAGTGCAGCGCCGTGAGCCCCCAGTACAGGCCGTTGAGACGCAGATGCTCGGTGAGCCAGTACTCGAGCTCGTCTTTGCGCTGGAGCGGGTCAGCGCGACGATCGTTGGGTGGCAGCGTGCAAGTGGACGAAAATGGCACGCACTGTGTCGAGGCTCTGAATGTAGCGAACGTGTTTGTCCACGACGAGATGCATCTCAGCGGGCATGTTGGCTGCGCCCGCGCGACCCGGGCCTGATACCAGCGACATTGCAAGCGGTTGTGTCGATGTGGATGGTGGAGAGGCTAGTTTCGGCGTCAAGCCACCCCGGTCGAGAGGGTCCGCTTGGCGGCAGCTCTTTTGCACGATGAAGCTCGCACTGCAACAGCCCAAGCAGCAGACGCGTCGTGTTGGAGAGGGGCCCGAGGGCGTCCGCTCACCGCCCACCGCCAGACAGTGTCTGGAGGCAGCGTTGCTCGCAGGCGGTCGCACTGCGCACGCTGGTAGCTGCCAGCAGGCGCCGACAGCAGCCGCCTGCGTGCTGGGCCGGGCCTCTGGACAGCATTTATTTATTTGGGGAGGGAGTTCGTACACGTCGTGGGGCCGTGCTCATCACGGATTCAGGTACGCAAATCGCTGCCGCCGCCGTGTCTCCTGCCTCTTGCAGGCCGCAGTTCGGGCTCGCGCTGCTGAGACTGAGTCTGTTGCACTCGACAAAGCGTCCTCTGCGCGCGCCAGACGTCGCCGCCAGCACCTGTCCTCTGTGTCTCTGTGCCTGTGTGTGCCTCTGAGCCGCTGTCCTCTGTCTCTGCCTCTGCCTCTGCCTCTGCTCTCCCTCTGCACCCCCCGTGACGCAGCGCTCGGTACGTGCCCGCTCCTCCATAACGGGCGACTAACGCCTGTAGTCTGTAGTCAGGGACGCACGTTTGCTGAGCCCCAAAATAGCTCCACCTGGGCACCTGCACCGTCCGAGCGAACCACTGCCCGTCCCAGCGCGACCAGCCCGCTATCGAATTGGTGTGCGCCCGCCCTCCACACGCTGAACCACAGAACCACAGAACCGCCGCACCGCCGCACCGCAGACGTCGACGACCACGGCAGCCCTGTGCCTGTCTTTGTTCCCACGACCCTCCCCCGTGCCCTTGTTGACGCCGCGACCGCAGGGCGTTGTCTGAGTGGGTAAGTGATGCATGCACGCCAGCAGCGAACCCTCTCCTCTGCTGCTCCCCTCCAGGGCTGCTTTGTTCCACTGTTCCACTTTGCACCGTTCCACCATGGCGGCCAGCCCAATGTTGTACGACAGGTCGTCGGTCGCGCTGCTGGCCCCTTTCGCGTGCCCCAACACCCGCTGACTGTGTGGCTCAGGCTGTTGCTTGCTTGCTTGCTTGCTTGCTGTCCGATCCGCGCTCGCTCACGACCCCTCGACCTCCTGTAGCCGTGCAGAAGGCCTGCCAGCGACAGCACTCGCACTCCACTCCCACGTTGCACGCGCCGCACACCCCAACCACGGGTTCCTGCATAGCGAGCCTCCTCACGCTGCCCCCGGGCATCCGTCGCCCATTCTCGACTCGTCGCCGCGCACGCATCGGTCCACGCCTGCAGTCCGCGCTGGCCAGGGGACACGACAAGTCCACCACGCCCCTCGAGGTTCGTACCACCTGCCGCGCCCTTTAACCCGCTGCACCTTGCCATTTGCCTTTGCCATGTCCCGCGCTCGCTGACAGCCATGGCTAGACACAGACGCGTCGATAGCGCAACCACCCTCGATCGTTCTTCCGCGACTGCCGCGACCCATGTATCGTATTCACTAAGACCTCCCCTACCCCACCCGTCTGCGCCGCACCGCCCTCTCGAGCGCACTCCCGCCGGCCTCCACTTCCACGCCATTCTCGAGGAGTGCCCTTCCGCCGAGGTACCTTGCCCACCGCGCACTCACGAGCCGGCCGTGCCCTCCCTTTGACCACCAACGCTAAGCCGACAGTAGCACCAAGACCCCCCGCGCAAACAAGTGCGCAAGATGCCCAAGTCGTCGACGCTGTCGCTGGCCATGCGGTCCAAATCAGGAGGGAAGGACAGCAGCAATGCGCCCATGAGTCCACAGAGCCCTCGATCACCGAGCATACCAGAGTTTGCCTCGCCCAATGTGCCATTCCACAACATGCCAGAGTCGCCGGCATCACCGAAGCCACGAAAGGACTCTAAGAACATCTTTTCCAACTTTACAGCAACAAAGTCTTCGTCGCGGCTGAACACGCAAGACAGTTCCAACCGGCAACACACAACGCAGCAACCATCTCCAACACTATACACCAATGGACGAGGTGGTTCTTCGACACCGGACCTGAGTCGTCCAGTTCGGACACCCAACTCTGATGGTGAGCATGACTCTGCACACACCGCGCTCTGGTAACAGCACACTGACACATGCAGACAATCGGTCAGAGATCGTTCGCCTCGACCAGCGCACCGGCTCAGGCAAATCAGCCGAATCGGACCTTCAGACAGACTCGGCGAAGCGAGGTGGGACGAAGACCAAGAAACAAGGCACACTTTTTCGCTCGAAATCAATCAAAGGAGACGAGGGAACTGGATCTCGTGGGAAGCTAAACAAGGCCCCACCAGGCCAGCTCTCACCGGACGTGGGGTCAACGTGGAGTGTGAATGGAGACGGCGCACCACCCAAGACAGCAACCATGGACAAAGGCAAGACATGGGGGAACAAGTCAGCACTTGGCAAGCTCAGAACCCATTCGGCTGATCGTCATGATACCAGCCAGCTGGTGCAGCGCGAACACGACAACGGACCCAGAAGAGACAAGACAGAACAGGGCTCGCTGCAATCAAGTTCATACAACGACAACAAAGGTGCCTCACTCATGTCTAGTCTTGGGTCTGGCGCCCGCAAGATGGGTGACAAGATGGATTCGGCTCGCAAAGGCATTTTTGGAAAGTTGGGACGCAGCCACAGCAACCACGAAAGCCCAACCCACGTGTCGAACGAGCCCTATGTATACACAATCATCCACACGCCGCTTGTCGAGCAGACAAGACTGACGAGGATATCGTCACGATTGGAGCAGTCCAGGGACAAGACGGAGTTCTGGATGCCAGCACTCCCTTGGCGTTGCATTGACTATCTGAACATGCGTGGCTGCGAAGAGGAGGGCTTGTACAGAGTTCCTGGCTCCGCTCAACAGGTCAGATATTACGAGCGGAAGTTCGATCAAGGTGAGCGACAATCTCTTTTAGCTCCAGGACCAACTGCTTACACTTGATAGATCGCGACATTGACCTCATCTCTGATGATAATCTCAACGACCCCAATGTTATTGGCTCGCTGTTCAAGAACTGGTTGCGCCAATTACCGGACGAGATTTTCCCAAAAGCAATCCAACACCGTATCCAGCAAGAGTGTCAGGGCGCAAAGACTACGCCGCAGATGTTGAAGGACGAGCTCTCCAAACTGCCACCATTCAACTACTACCTACTTTTCGCCATCACCTGTCATATCAGTCTTTTGCACTCTTGCTCCGAGTTCAACAAGATGAACTACAATAACTTGTGCATCTGCTTTCAGCCAGCCATCAAAATCGATGCTTTTTGCTTTCAGTTCCTTATCCTTGACTGGCGGAACTGTTGGCAAGGTTGCTGGACGGAGAAGGAATACTTGACGGAAGAGCTTAACTACCTAAGTGCCTTGGAGAACGATGGCTCTCAACAGGCGCAGCCGCAACCAACGCCTAGCCGCAACGGCCAGCCACAGCCATATGGCAGAAGTAAGAGTTCGCAGGCTTCACCACACATTGCCCAGTCACGGAAGTCAACTTCGACGAGAAGCAACTCGGCGGACCAAAGCAAGTCGTCTGTTCGTGCTCTGTCTTCAGACAGAAATGGACGTGCCACGCCGCCCAATCCCCCTTCTATGAACGCAGATGTACCTCCGCAGTCTGCGCCACGCTTGCGTGGTGGTGGCCATGGCGACTACGACACTCTGACAGAAAGAGCCATCTCGACGTCAGATGGACTCAACATTCGAGGTGCACCTTCGCGGCCGCCGCCATCAGTCAGCACACGAGATTCGCTTGATGTGGATGACGGTGCAACGCCAACACAGGCATTGCATAGCCGTGGCCCATCTGATACACAGTTTCGCTTGGATCTGAGCAACCCGCCCAGCTCACCTTTTAATATCAAATTTTAATGGATGGACGGACACATGGCGGACATTGCACGCGCATGAGACGACGACAAAAGGGTGGTTTGGATCTGATCATCAAGTTTCGCATTTTCTGTTGGTTTGTGAGCTGCCACGAGGCTCGCGATACCCATGCACCAATCTTTTTGGACTCGTGGCAGCTGTTGTTTGCTTGTGATTGTATCTTTTGTATCAGCGGTGGAGTTGGGCCATGTTGTTATTAGCTGTGACTTGTTGCATTTTGTTGTTCTGCTGCATCGAGGCGTTGTTCAGGTCTGGCACGGTTTAGCATCGGAGGCAGAGGATAGAGGATATTGTACGATATGCAGAAGCAGAGCGGTGAGCAGAAATGAAACAATCCTTCAAGGGGCAGCAAGTTTTCTCGTCGTGGAGGCTCGAGTGCAGTTTGGTTGCAGGGGTGTCGATTGGCTGCTTGCATCGTGGAGGTCCCGCCTTTCTCCATGTGGGTTAGGAAACTGGTGTTGTTGAGCGGGAACCCCACAACATGACGTCTGGTTATCATTGCGGCTCTGGTCTGGGTCGCGACCTCCCGCGCCGCCGATCGCACACGTCTCGTACGCCTGCAGCTCTTGCTTCCTTCTTCATCACAGAGGGCAATTGTCCCTCAGCGCCTGCGTGTAGAGATTTGCTTTGTTGACTGCCTCAATTGAGTCCCAGATCGTACCCATTCCTCCTCCACACCAACCTCCACCTTAGCAATCCAGCTATTATTGCTACCAAAAGAAATCTCTTACACCTCTTGGGCATTGTTTACTAGCCAACCTAGCACCTCATCTCAGTCTCTCGCTGCTACTTTGCACATACAGCCATGTCTGCACTGCAGAAGCCCGCCGCACAGGCTGTGTACCTGCTGCCGTTGACTGACGCCGGCGCTCCCGACGTACCAGGTACCTACATTTACCTGCCACCACCTAGCGAGCCTGCATACAGCGTTCGCTTCCAGATCCAGGGTACCAGCTCGATATGTCGTGAAGGCAGTCTCTGGGTGAACATCCCAGCCAAGGGCGAGAAGTTCAGCCGTGGTCAATACCACGAGTACAAGTGAGTACTCTACTGTCACACCTCAACACGGCGTAAGGAACTGATACGGCATCTAGGCTGAAGCCGGACTTCAATGGGATCACCGAGATCGATGTCCCTATCCACGAAGCCAATGCGTATTCCTTCTACACTACCTACACACCACTGCCAGAGTGGTCGTTCACAGATGTCGCGACGCCTAAGCCTACACGGACGTCCACATACTACATTGATGTCTGTCCGCGCCTTACACTACAGGGCCAGCAGCTACCAATCGAGGCTGTCTCTCTCTTCTCTTGTCTCTCCAAGTTCATGGGCAAGTACCCTAGTGATTGGGACAACCACCTCCGAGGCATCAGCCAGCGTGGCTACAACATGGTGCACTTTACCCCTCTCATGATTCGAGGTGACTCGAATTCACCTTACAGTATCTACGATCAGTTGGCGTTCGACGATACTGCTTTCCCCAATGGTGAGAAGGATGTTGCCCGTATGGTCAGCAAGATGCAATCCGACTACAACCTTCTTAGCATGACCGATGTCGTCTGGAATCACACTGCGAACAACAGCAAGTGGCTCGAGGCACACCCTGAAGCTGGGTACAACGTCGATACCGCACCGTGGCTGCGACCTGCCTTGGCCCTCGACACTGCGCTTATGAAGTTCAGCAAGGAGCTCAAGGCGCGCGGTCTACCTACCAAGTTCAACAACACAGAAGACCTCCTAAAGGTGATGGAGGTCGTCAAGACAACAGTATTGGGAGAAATCAAGCTATGGGAGTTCTACGTCATCGATGCTGAGAAAAGCGCCAACGCCATCGCCGAGCAATGGATCGCTGGCCAAGCCAAGTTCACCGATGGCAGTTTTAGTGAGGCTGGTCTTCGTGGTCTCGATGCTGTCAAGAACTGGTCTCTCAAACAGAAGGCTGACTGGCTGGTCGAACATGCTCTGCAAGGCGGCGACAGGATGGGCGAGCGTTTCCGTCGTCACATTAATCCAGAGATAGGCGCTGGCCTCCTTTGCGCGCTATTCGGCCGCTACGACAGTCGCACCGGCAACACGCCTGACGAGAAGGCGGCTCGCGATGAAATAACCCGCATTTGCAACGAGGTCAACTTACCCTTCTACCGCGAGTACGATGGAGACAAAGCCGAGATCTTAGAGCAGCTCTTCAATCGCATCAAGTATGTTCGATTAGATGATCATGGCCCAAAGCTAGGCGAAGTGACAGACGCCAACCCTCTCATCGAACCTTACTTCACACGCCTACCGCTGAATGAGACTACAAACAAACACAACCCGGAGGCGCTTGCGTTGGTAAACAACGGTTGGGTATGGGCGGCCGATGCCATGCGAGACAATGCTGGACCCAAGTCGCGTGCGTACTTGAGGCGTGAAGTCATCGTTTGGGGTGACTGCGTCAAGCTTCGATACGGGGATGGCCCGCAAGACAACCCTTTCCTTTGGGAGCATATGGCCAAATACACGCGATTGATGGCCAAGTACTTCCAGGGTTTCCGTATCGATAACTGTCACTCCACGCCTATCCATTTGGCTGAGTACATGCTCGACCAGGCACGAACCGTCAACCCTAATGTCTTCGTTGTCGCCGAACTTTTCTCTGGCTCTGAAGAGATGGACTTCAAGTTTGTCATGCGTCTCGGTATCGCTTGTTTGATTCGGGAGGGTATGCAGGCATGGAGCACTCAGGAGCTGAGCAGACTCGTGCATAGACACGGCGGTGTCCCAATCGGCAGTTTTGAGACTGATGAAGTACTGAACGCGGAACATGCGAACGATGCGACTTCTTCGTCTAAACCCCACACCGCTATCAAGAAGATCAAACGAAGCCCCGTCCACGCACTTTTTATGGACTGCACGCACGACAACGAGACGCCCGCTCAGAAACGAGACGCTCGCGATACACTTCCCCAAGCTGCTCTTGTTGCCATGTGTTCTTGCGCTACTGGCAGTGTTTTCGGGTACGACGAGGTCTACCCTGAACTCATTGAACTTGTTCATGAGAAGAGACTTTACTCCTCGAGCAATTCAACTGGAGCTTCTATCAAGGCTCAGGCTGGTGAGGGTGGTATTGGAGGCATCCGAAAGATCATCAACAACATCCACTACAAGATGGGTAAGGAGGAATACGACGAGACATATATCCATCATGACCAGGAATATATTACCGTCCAACGCGTCAACCCCCACACCCGAAAGGGGTACTTCCTTATCGCGCACACAGCGTTCCCTGGATGCGGTAATGGCAATGGAGGTTTTGGGGAAACAAAGTTGCCTGGTACGAAAGCGAAGCTCATCGGCAGTTGGAACCTTGAGGTCGACAACAGCCCTGAGACAAGAGCTCGAATCATTGGCGATGAAACTACGCTCCGTGGTCTCCCTGCACGAACACACGACCTCAAGGGCGTAAAAGTTGCGTCTGTTGGTGATTCGACTACGATCACGATTCCCGACAAGTTCCCACCTGGCAGTATCGCTTTGTTCGAGACATGGGTGCCCAGTGCAGAGCACGCTGATGGCCTTGACAAGTATGTCACCGGCGGTGCACGTGCTGCTTTCCGTGAAGCCAGCCTGACCGACCTCAATTTCATCATGTACCGATCTGATCCCGAGGAGAGGGACGAATCAGACAACAAGGATGGAACGTACAATGTGCCGAAGCATGGCAACCTTGTCTACGCTGGTTTGCAAGGCTGGTGGAGTGTTCTACGCGACATCGTGAATGACAACAATCTTGGGCATCCTCTCTGCGATCACCTACGAGAGGGTCAATGGGCTCTTGACTACTGTGTTGGCCGATTGGAACGCATTTCGAAAAAGGAGGGGAACCACGGAATCAGAGGTCCTGCAAAGTGGTTGAAAGAACGATGCGATGCTATCCGCAAGCTGCCAAATTTCTTGCTTCCTCGTTATTTCGCTCTGGTCATCCAAACCGCCTACAACGCTGGAGTTGACCGGTCGATTGAGCTTATGGGCGAGAACGTCCGCAACGGCCAGCAGTTCCTCAAGAGCCTCGCATTGGTCAGCATCCAGGTCACAGGATACATGAACAGCGCTTCTCTTTGGCCTGACAAGAGCGTACCCAGCATGGCGGCTGGCCTTCCTCATTTCGCATACGACTGGGCTCGTTGCTGGGGTCGCGACATTACCATCTCAGCTCGTGGTCTATACATGGGTACTGGACGCTATGCCGATGCGAAGGAACATATCCTCGCTTTCGCCAGCGTTCTGAAGCATGGCATGGTCCCCAACCTCCTGAGCGGTGGCAAGCTTCCCAGGTACAACTCCAGAGACTCGGTTTGGTGGTTCCTCCAGAACATCCAGGACTACACCAAGATTGTGCCAAATGGTTTGGATCTTCTCCAGGACAAGGCCAGGCGACGATTCTTGCCATACGACGACACCTGGTTTGCTCATACCGATGATCGAGCCTACTCTGTTTCTTCCACCATTGAGGATGTCATTCATGAGGCGCTGCAGCGTCACGCTTCTGGAATAGAGTTCCGTGAGTATGATGCTGGGCCAAACATCGATAGCCAGATGAAATCTGAAGGTTTCAACATCAAGATCTGGACCGATTTTGAGACAGGCCTGATCTTCGGTGGCAATCAATTCAACTGCGGTACCTGGATGGACAAGATGGGCGAGAGCGAAAAGGCTGGCAGCAAGGGTGTTCCTGGTACTCCTCGTGACGGTGCGCCAGTCGAGATCATCGGTATGCTCTACAGCACTGTCCGTTGGTGTGCGGATCTGTACGAGAAGGGCCAGTTCAAGTACGAGGGCGTCACCCTGCCGGACGGCAAGCAGACGATCACCTACAAGGCTTGGGCGGACAAGATCAAGGCCAACTTCGAGCGCACCTTCTACGTTCCGCGTGCACCAGAAGAAGACGGTGATTACGATGTCAACCCTAGCATTATCAACCGTCGTGGTATCTACAAAGACTTGTACCGATCCGGAAAGGAGTACGAGGACTATCAGCTGCGACCTAACTTCCCTGTTGCGATGTCGGTTGCGCCAGACCTGTTCGACCCCGAGCACGCCCTATATGCTCTGCAGATGGCCGATCGCATCCTGCTGGGACCGCAGGGTATGAAGACGCTTGATCCTAGCGATCTGAACTACCGCGGCTACTATATCAACAGCGAGGACTCGACCGACTTTCACACGTCCAAGGGCCGCAACTACCATCAAGGACCCGAATGGCTCTGGCCTACCGGATTCTTCCTTCGAGCGCTTCTTAAGTTCGACCTCAAGCGCCGCAAGACTCCTGATGAGCGCGTCGAAAGCTACCAACAGGTCACTCGTCGCCTCGCTGGCTGCATGAAGGCTATCCAGGAAAGTCCTTGGGCCGGTCTTACCGAATTGACCCAAAAGAACGGCGAGTTCTGTGGCGATTCGTCTCCTACACAGTCGTGGTCTGCTAGCTGCATCATTGATCTGTTCCAGGATGCACGAGAATACGAGCTGGAAGAGTCCTCGTAAGCTTTGTAGTCTCGGGAACCAACTTCTTGGGTCATCCATTGCTCAGGTTGCTGATGTAGTTAGGTGAGAATGCTGGTGGATCGGCGGGCTTGTTGCTTCTTGAAGATATCCACACCTGTACATATTCTTACCCTAATCAAATTTCGTTCGTTCAAGACTCAATAACATTGTTGACTTTGTGACTTGATCAGTAGGCCTTGGTGATTAGGTTTCTTGATAAATGATGAAGCCGGGTACAAGCTTGATCTTATAGGACCTTCGAAGTGCATAGCAAAGCTGTTTCAAGGGCTCTCGCATTCATGATCCTCAAAGGGATTATTTGTTGTTGCAGTTGCCACAAGAGATCGTCCAGAATTTCATTCCGATTTCCAGACTGTAGCTAGAATGCAAGTGATGATTCACCTGAAAAGTTGTGACACTCAACATGTACTTGCACAACACATACAATCTTGCGATCACTAACCAACACTACTCTCGACATGATACCACCACTTCATGTCCCTAGTTCTGCGCAGGTCTCAACATGAGAAACCTCAAACACTCATCTTCACTCTCTCCCTCAGGTACATCAACAGGCAGCTTAACCACTGTCTTCGTCTTGAAAACCAGACTTTCATACACAGACTTCTCCCACGCGGTAGCCTGTACGTATATTCTTTTGTCCTGGGCATCAGCTTGCGATAGGCCCCATGAGACTAGCTGGGAGAGTGTTTCGGAGGTAGATTGGATGGACGAAGAAGAGGGGGAGACGAAGGCGAGGTAGAGGTCTGTTTGGTGTTGTTAGTGCCGTTGGATGATTTACAGTGTGATACTTTATACTGAGAGGTTAGAGAGAGATAGACTTACGCCATAAATCATAATCCCCCATCAATACCCCTTCCCTCGCCTCAGCCAACCGCGCATCAATCCCCTTCTCCACGCTCCCCACTCCTGCGTTCCGCGTAGCGCTCGTCCACTGCAGACCGCCTACTTCGTGGGTTAGGAAGCCTGCGGCGCCGATGAGGGTGTTGGTGTCTGTGTCTGTTGCTTTTATGAGCCGTACGAAGGGGTTTTGCAGCGCGAGCTTCCACTCATGGATTCGTGAGGCGGTTTTGTCGGCTGTGGAGATGAGGGTGTTGGAGGCGAGTTCGATGGGGTCGTTGGTGAGGGTGGTGGCATGGATGGTGGATGCGGAGGGGATGTCGGAGAGGGTGAGGGGAGAGAGGGTTATGGGCATGGTGGGCGTGTTGGGCCTTCTGGTGGAGAGTGTAGGTGTCGCGGTGGGTACTGTAGTCTGGGACTTGGGGTTCGAAAAGCGTAGGCTTGTTGCAACAGCAGAGTCACGTCTTGGTGGTAGTGGCCTGGGAATGGGTATTCGAGGTGCGTACTCGCAGTTATATGTCAACCCTTTATATCTCCTACCTGAGTCGCGGAAGTAAGTTGTTCGGGGAAGATCTGCAGCGTCGAAGAAACTCATGGTGTGCGTGTGGGGTTCTAGGCAAGTCAGGCGGACATCAAGTGAATGATATACACTAGTTGTCTCCACTTTGAATGGTCGATCCCCCAGCGTTGTATCCAGTCAAGTGCCAGACCATTACTGAATACAACATGGACATGATTAGGGGCGTATTGATAGGCGATGTGAGCTGAGGAACAATACTAAGGTAGATAGCTTGAGGGAGGGTGGTGGTGGCGGGAGACAAAGGGACAGCCAGCCGTGAACGGGTTGTATCTTGGCTACTTGGAAGATGATGTGTGAGCACAAGGGGACATGGTTGGTGCTGGATGAGACCGAGAAGCCTGCGAATTGTGCTCTTGCTCGATTCAACGTCTTGTTTATTTGGTAAGAGTGAATATTACCTACCCGATATTCGGCATGTTATTGTCGTTTCAGCATTGTCAATTGAATCATGTGTCTCATGAAGTCCAACCAAGTATACCTACTCAGAAACTATGCTTGATACAGTGATGTCCAACTTCTCTAAGCCATCAGGTACATCGACAGAAGGTGTGCCGTCCACAGTTGTGAGAATGGAGGCATCTGTCATTACATAAAGGGCTGCCCTGTTCGTCCCAAATACCAACGGGGCGAAGAATAATAGTACACACACGAGGTAATGCAAGGATGTCGTTAGTTGCTTAGCATTGTTCTGTGAAGGTACTTGAAAGAGGAATGGTGCCCGCTGAGCAGGGATGCGACGATGCGACCCCACCATGTCCCTGCAGTTGATTCGCAGCTTCATCACCAACATCTTCCTGTCGCCCATCCACGTTCTACGCGTCATACTCGTTCACCTGCGCAAAGAAATCACAACGACCTCGAACGCTACCATGCCGCCACCCAAGTTCTACCACGATGACGAGGCATGGAAGGATATCGAGCCTCTCCCGCAGGATGACGGCGGAATGCACCCGCTCGCAGCTATTGCATACACCCAGGAATACAGCGAGGCCATGGGCTACTTGCGCGCAGTCATGGCCAATAATGAGTTCAGCGACAGAGTCCTGGGTCTTACCGAACACATCATCAACATGAATCCGGCGCATTACACAGTCTGGTATGCTGCATCCACTGACACAGCAGGATATATATTGTGCAACGACGCGGACTGACAAACCGCAGGCTGTATCGCGCAAAGACAATATCACAGCTCGGCAAACCGCTGCAAGACGAAATCGCTTGGTTGAACCCGACCGCGCTCAAGCACCTCAAGAACTACCAGATATGGCACCACCGCCAGACCATCATCGATGCACTTGGATCGCCAGAGGGAGAGGCAGACTTCGTCAGTAAGATGCTGGACAAGGATGAGAAGAACTATCATGTCTGGAGTTACCGACAGTGGCTGGTCAAGCGCTTCGACCTGTTTGACAAGCCCGAGGAACTCCAGTGGACCGAAAGCATGATCGATGCCGATGTCAGGAACAACTCGGCCTGGAACCACCGCTACTACCTGGTTGTGGGTGGCCGTGATGGCGGTCCTCCCACCGAGGATGTGACCAAGCGTGAGATTGAGTAGGTTCACAGTCTATGCTTTCGTGCCTTGATGCTGACCTTACTTCCAGGTACACAAAAAAAGCGATTCGCAAAGCACCTCAGAACCAGAGCCCGTGGAACTACCTGACAGGCATTCTCCGCGCCGCCAAGCTGCCCAGGTCAACCGTCAAGAGCTTCGCGACGGAATTCGCGGATCTAGAGTCGCCAAACGATGTCTACTCCAGCCATGCGCTCGATCTGCTGGCCAACATATATGCCGATGAGGAGAACAACAAGGAGTCGGCGGAGAAAGCCCTGGATCTGTTGGCGACCAAGTACGACCCCATCAGAGCCAACTACTGGAATTACAGGAAAGGGCTACTGAGTCAATCTGAAGTTGCAGCTTGAGTGCAGACAATAACAAGAAAGAGCGCTCGCCATACACAATCCTTGCTGCAACCAAGGCAATGTGACAATGGTCCGTGATTTGACAAGACGATGCTGCGTACGACGTTGCCCGGATGGGGTCCCGGATCCAAGGCTCATGTACATTTCGTCTACACGTGCGGCTCCGCATGATGTGCGACACGGATGCACGTCCAGGGTCTTCTGGTCTTCTCTGGCTGTAATGACCGCTGAGTGACTTGGCAAATGGTCTGGATCACGATCGCAGTTTAGACGTGCTGTTGCAACAAAACCTCGCCATTGCGGCTCTCCTACACTAACCCCGCAACTTATCGACGATACCCCGGATTGTTATCCACCACTCCGACTTATTCTCGACCAGCTGGACCAACCTTCTCTTTACAATCAAGCGCTGATGCAAATGTCGTCCAACGATAGGGCTCCATGATACCTCCTGGGCGGCAAACCCTGGCAGAACGTCCCGATATGGTTTCGCCGCGAATACCCGCTTTAGGACACCGAATCCACCGGTAGTGCTTCCGAATCATGGGGTTCATTCTTGTGTCATTCTCGGTCGCAGCTATCGGGCTTGTCCCTTATCGAGTATCTATAGGGTAATTTTGGGAAGTTATAGGGTAATTCAACGCTAGCATTGCGGTATTCACCACAACTATCCCCGACGGGAAACCTGACCACTGCGGGATCGTGCGGAGCTGATAAGCATTGTGTTTGAGGTGGTTGACCCAGAATCTATATTTACGTTGCCAGGGTGGTTATCAAGTCGACTCACAACTGATCTTCTCTTATCGATTCTAACCCTGTTATAAATCAATCCTCTGTTCAAGTTCTGCTCAGACGTTACTCCTTCATCACACATACGTCGAGGAATAACTCAACATGACCGTCAAGATCGACACCTCTTCTGCTACGCAGTCCAACCCATGGGTAGAGACTCCACTGAGGGAATCTTACGCTCTTTCTGAAGCAGCGGGATGGTACGGTCACACTGTTCCTCCATTTCTCTCGTGCCCTCCATCTGCAGTGAATTCGTCCCATTTCATGTAAAGAGATTTCTAAATCGTAGAAGCAGAATCTTTCTCAAGCTGGAGAACCTTCAGCCTTCCGGATCATTCAAGTCGCGGTAAGATCACCTTTTATTATAGATGCTCAAATAATCATACTGATAACATGAAGTGGAATCGGCAATTACATCCTCCGTCGCCTCGAAGAGCTCCCTGAGGGCTCCCAACCACACATTTTCGCGTCCAGCGGTGGCAATGCAGGACTCGCTGCAGTTCACTCTGCCCGTGCTCTGAACCTGAATTGCACAGTTGTCGTTCCCACTGCCACATCCCCCTTGATGGTGACCAAGCTCCGCGCTGCAGGTGCATACGACGTGATATCTTACGGCGCCGCATGGCGAGATGCTGATGCGTATCTGAGGGAACATGTCATGCCTTACGTACGTCTCTCCCACCGCTTTACCTCTCCCGCCATACTAACAATGAGACACAGGCGGAAACAGCAACCATCTACTGCCCACCCTTTGACCACCCCGACATCTGGACCGGCAACTCAACCGTCATGCACGAAATCGCATCTCAGATGCCCGGCGGCGACGCCCCAGACGTCATTATCTGCAGCGTTGGCGGCGGCGGCCTCATCAACGGCATCTGCCAAGCCATGGACGACATCAACATGCACGCGCCCACAGTCCTCGCCGTAGAAACAGCAGGCGCAGATTCTCTTGCTTCTTCTCTAAGCGCAAAGGAAGTCATCACACTCCCCAAAATCACATCGAAAGCCACCAGCTTGGGCTGTGCGCGCGTCACAGACCGCACGTTCAAGTACTCGCAGCGCTCAAACGTACGAAGTGTAGTACTTCCCGATGGCATAGCGGCAATGGGTTGTTGGCGTCTTGCAGACGATGAGCGGATGATGGTTGAGCTTGCGTGCGGAGTCAACGTAGCGCTATGTTACGACGGGCGCTTGGAGAAAGCACTGGGTCGCCCTGTTAGACCTGAAGATAAAGTTGTTATTGTTCTGTGTGGAGGAAGTAATGTCACGAGCGGTATGTTGTGTGAATGGAGGGAGGAGTATAAGCATGTTATTGAGGAGGAGTTGGAACTTGAGAGGAGAGATTCGGCCTATACAAGTGCTGAGGCCAGTCCGAAGACGGAGCCGACTGTGCCGAGTGAGCTTACGATGCCGATTATTGAAGGTATTGAGGTGGGCAGTTTGGCTGTGAGGGCTTGATTGGTGGATTGGAAATGGTACAAATTTTCTTGGTTGTCTGATTGGAGTTTGGATAGCGATTGAAAATGGTCTCGCTTTGGTATTCATGATACGTTAATGCAAACAATTCCCTAGTTCGTAAAACCAATAATCCACCCTAATTTGCGACGTAAAGCGTAACCATATATCCTAAGCAACAACTTGTACAATTCCATCATCACTACATCCTTCCCCAAACACACTCTCGGCCCCATCCCAGACGGAAATTGATTAGCTTCTAACTCAAAACTCTGCGTCTCAATCTTCCACCACCTCCTAGGTCGAAGTCAAGAGTGGCATTGAACATGCCAACATATACGTAAGCCTTCGACCAACCGAGTTGGTGCTAAGCTCATGTGCATTATTCGCCACCTCGTGAGGGGTGAATAGCATTATTGGTGACATGCGGATCAGTTTATCAGCTGGAAAGTTGTGTTGGTCAACCCGGTTTTGTTTCTTGCACGCACTGGTCGACCGAGAGCGAGGTGAGGGCATTATTTACTGCCGAAATCGTCAATTAAACACATCAGCTATTCGGGCGCTCTCTTGAGTGCAGAGGTAAGAGCTAGGGATTTCAAAGAATACGTCGAGTACCGTGGTTCAGGGAAGCTCAGCATGACCTACTTTGTAGAGAACGAGAAACAACATAGTCATGAAGATGGTCTGAGCAGCTTGCGTATTTGTACAATGTTTGTGGAGAAGACGACAGCACCTGTAAGCGACATGACTATTTACTTTCTGACAGACCCGCTCCTGAATGACTTGAATGTCTGAAGTAACTCTAAGACGGAATTCCTGGTGTTCTCGTCAGTGCGGTTCACGTAATTGAAAAGGGCTCGCAACATACCGTTGAGCGAAAAGTTGTACTTTTTATGGGAATCCAGATACCCGCACCCCTGTCAGCTAAGAGCTCCAACCTAGTTCCACGCTATGTTGGCTCATAGCTTTTGCAATGCCATCGTATCAGCTTGACAGATGCGAGTACAAGATTACATCCTGTCAGCCTCTGCCTTGCGCTGGTCGATGATCTTCCTTGCACGCTCACGTCGTTCCTCACGAAGAGTAACGAAGATCCAGAACCACATCGACAGCTCAATGAATCCCCAGGTGAAGACCACGCTGTTTTTCAGGTAGCTACCAGGGCTAGCCGAATAGCCAATACCCTTGGTTCCACCAAACATTCCACCCTCCTTGAACAAGATGGTGTAGCCAGTAAGGACGAACAGGAAAACAAGGCGAACGGGTGTCTGCGCGCCCCAGTAAGCGTCGAAGGGTTCGTCAGGAAGCGAGGCTGCGGTGAGGTCGTTGACCCCGAGGAACGCGAAGAGAACTGCAATGAATGCTACTGCTGCAGAGGGGGTAGCAAAGTCTCGTGGCGTGGGCTAAAGGTATTAGTTTCTAAGTTTTCTTCAGCAGAGGACGACTCACCAGATGCATCGACCCGCCCAATACCATAATGATACTCTGGTTCGCGACAAGCTTCGGGTTCTTTACCAGGAGCGCTGCCAGCGTCAAGTGGAACAGCGCCAAGCTGCGAATCATCGAGTTCGCCGTGATGATAGCCATTTTTGCGGTCAGGGCAGCCTTGTGGTGGTTTGTGGAGCTATCAACGTGGGAAATGTGGTGTTGCTGTTGTGTCAAAATGTACGGAGAAGACCCCCCTAAACTCCGGGTTTACGCGCTAGACGGATGACGAGATGGCAGGCACCTTATCACCTGTAGATCGCGAATGCTTCTCCATCACACATTAACAATCTGCTGATTGTGTAGTGATCATGGAGAAAGACTTTAAACTTCCCGTAACTAACGAGCTGCCGCTCAGGCAGTCCGATGAAGCTTCTCCTCGTCGATCCAAACGGACGAATCACGCAATCGTTGCTGTATTCCTCTTCTTCGTTGCTACCTTTTGGCTCACGACGATTCGTCCAGCTTTTACAATCGGACGACATGGCTGCACGCGTAAGCTCACTGTAGAACAGAGAGCGGCAAGAATACTGAAGAATCATCCACTTATTGGTTAGCATTGTCACACAGCTTGTCTTGGTTATGTATGTATACTGATACTGCGAAGATGGCCATAACGACTTGATGATCTTCATTCGAGGAAAGTACAACAACCATATCTACGGCAATGAATTTCAAGAGAAGTTTGAAAAGGGCGGTCTTGCGCAACACGTAGACATTCCTCGATTAGAGAAGGGCTTACAAGGTGGTGCTTTTTGGAGTGCTTTCTACGTCTGTCCTACAGGAAGCAACACAACTGACTTTTCGGACGAAAGATACACAAGCAGTAAGTGATCGCATTCTCCATCAAGTAGCAATACTAAACCCGATAGTCGTCAAAGCCACGCTTGATCAGCTTGACCTGTACAAACGCCTAGGAGATAGCTATCCGAAATACTTCACACCAGCATCAAACAGTCACGAAGCGATCAAAGCTTTTGAGAATGGCAACCTCATATCGCCCGCAGCTATCGAAGGTCTGCACCAGATCGGCAACTCAGTCTCGAATTTACGTTTGTACCATCAATTGGGCGTCCGCTACGCGACCCTCACCTGGAACTGCCACAACAAGTACGCAGACGCTGCTCTAGAGACGGAACATAACTTTGATGCTCGTATCGCCACGCCATACTGGAAGGGCCTCAGTCCTGCAGGTCGAGACCTTGTCAAGGAGATGAACCGCCTGGGAATGCTAGTCGACCTCGCTCACGTTAGTCAAGACACGATGAGGGATGTGCTTGTTGGTAAGGGCGACGGAGGGTGGAAGGGAAGTCTAGCCCCACCCATCTTCAGCCACAGCTCAGCCTACGCAATCTGCCCTCATCCTCGCAATGTACCAGACGACATCCTTCAACTAGTCAAGAAGCGCAACTCTGTTGTTATGGTGAACTTCAACCCCGACTTCATCTCTTGCGTCCCTAGCAATTCTTCCTCTGGTCTTCCGGAGACTGTACCTGCCAATGTCACGCTGAACCAGGTAGTGCGTCATATCAAGCATATCGGCGAGCTTGTTGGGTATGATCATGTCGGAATTGGAACAGATTACGATGGCATTGAGTCAACACCTGCTGGGCTTGAGGATGTCTCAAAATTCCCGAACCTTATTGCTGAGCTTTTGCGTCAAGGCATTAGTGACAAGGATGCCGCTAAGATCGCAGGAGGAAATCTATTGCGTGTGTGGAAGGAGGCCGACTTGGTTGCGAAAAAGTTACAGAAGCATACGCTGCCTCTGGAAGACGATATCCGGAACCCATGGGTGTGAGTAAATGCTGCAAGTCTTGTTGGTGTACCATGTGCCACAACAGATACTGCGCAACATCGGGATCACCTGTGGCTGAGTTGCAAAGCTGCTCCACATCACACCACCGCCCGTCAGCCCAGGCCTTAGCTCGTCGTTCCTTGCTACAATAAACGCGTACCTTATGTAATCTCACCGAAAGCTGGATATATAGATCAAATACCCAGTGTTTTAAGAGTATTCCTCGACAAGGTCTTCTGCAACCCCGCTCTGCAAACATAGAGCTTGCCTGCAACTGCCGCATTCAGTCAGCCATCTTACATCTCAACCCCCAACCTTCGTCCTAAACCACAACAGCTAACACAGCACATCAAAGTAAATCAAGTGAAGCATGGCAGGTCCAAAACTCAAAACCAGTATCGCAGTCGTGGGTTGTGGTGATGTAGGCGCAACACTCGCCTATACACTCATTTTACAGCCAATTTGCAGCGAAGTGATTCTAGTGGACCCCAAGAAAGAGCTGTTGGAGGCGCAAGTACGGGACTTGGGTGATGCGACGTATCGTGGCGGCAGTGGAGTAAAGGTGCGGGCAGGAGATCACAAGGATGCAGGGCAAGCCGACATCGTCGTTATAACGGCTGGAGCGAAGCAAAAGACCGGTATGCTTGACACCCGTTTTGGCAAGTTACAAGTCAATACTGATCACTTACAGGCGAATCGCGTCTTTCCCTTCTCAGCCGGAACCTGCACATTCTCTCCTCGATCTTCAGCGCCATGTCGCCCATTAGCCCGCACACTATCCTGCTTCTGGTCGCTAATCCTGTTGACATCCTAACGTACTTTGCACGTAAACTCTCCGGATTACCAGAGAGTCAGGTCCTCGGCACGGGCACAAGCCTGGACTCTGCAAGACTTCGTGGCATTCTGGCGCAGAAGACCGAAGTCGCACCGAACAGTATTGATGCGTATGTGTTGGGTGAACATGGCGACAGCCAATTCATTGCGTGGAGCAGTGCAAGTGTAGGAACTACGCCACTCAGGTTGGTACTGGAGGACAAGCTCAACGACGACTTCAAGGCAGAGATAGCTAGTCATACGAAAGGCGCTGCTGGGAGTATCATTGCGGCGAAGGTACGCTTCACCCTATATTTCGTCTTCTCGCCACGATCCAAAGAATACTGACAACAGATAGGGCTGCACGGCGTACGGCATCGGCAACATCGCAGCCAGTATCTGCAAATACATCCTCTTCGACTCTCGATCTGTACGCCCGTTATCATTCTACCAGCCAGAGCTAGGGTGCTGCTTGTCAATGCCAGCTGTTGTGGGTAGAAAGGGCATCGTCAAGCCAATGCCGATTGAGCTTGATGAGGCTGAGCAAGCTGAGTTGGAGAAGTGTGCGAGGGGATTGAGAGGAATTATCGAAGGTGCTGAAAAGGAATTGAAAGCTGACGAAGAACTGAAGAGAGCGTTGGAGCAAGACCAGGGCGCTTGAATGAGATGATGTTGGCCATGAATTATTGTACTGATGGAGGACACTTTGAAACATCGACTACTTCGGATGACCATAGTCACAGACCTGTGGACAATTGCGTCAGTTGTAAATCTGCGATGATGACAGTATGCTGACTATACTGTATGTTTTATAGGGTAACAATAAAGATATACGACCCATGATGCTTTTCCTCTAGTGGAGTCACTCGTTGATCTTCTACGCAAAGCCATTTGAACGGCGCGGTTCAATTTCAGACGAACCTGTACAGGTTGAGCAGTAGTATTCGATGGGTCAATCGCTCATGTGGAAAGGCTCGACATGCAGCTCCCCATAAACATGGTCTCACTTTTAGGTTGTGAGAAAAAGCTTTGCCACAACTTCACGAAACGTGTGTGTCTCAGCGCTGGACGTTGTCCTACGCACCACATAGGACTCTAAGCATCTAAGCACATTCTATTCGATTGCACCCGTATCAAATGGAAACCTAATATCCTCTCACCTCATAATTCACAGGTCCCAGTTGCCGTATCTGGCAGGAGCCGCGTCTCCCGTTGACGGCTGTAGAGCTTGAAGGTTGATCCATGAACGACGCTTGATGGTTGTCGTAAACGAGCGCCATCACCCGCCGCCACCCAGGATTTTCAACCTCTTCCCTGTAACTCTAGCCAATGACACTCTGACACTGTGAAATAATGCATGATCGTGGAGTCCGGGCCGTCCGAAAGAGCAAGCGTTGAGTGGGACGTTGCAGCGTGCTGTCCGCTTGCGTCCATGCTGGCAGTGGATTTATCTTGATCAGGCCATTTGCGCGAGGCTGCCGCGGGAAGGATGGCAAGGATGTCTAGGCTGGGTTGAAGTGAGTGGATGGCTCTTTGCAGATGATCTCGATTTCTGCTTGTTCTGTCTTTCGAGCACTCGTGCTGCTACACTGCGAATATACAAATGATAGTGACTCGACGTCGGTGAGAGAGATGAGGCCAAGGACCCGGTCCGGGGTCATCAAGACATGAGGTGCACGACCCGGGATCTTCATCAACAACGTCGACTAGCAACCTCAAGCCATCTCAAGACAACCCAGAGCAACAGACATCGAATGTACCAAAGAAACAACACCCTCGCCAAGCCAATCTCACCTCCAGTCCCAGGTAGTCCTCACGGACCACCGTGCACAAAGCGCACGCGGGCCACTCAAAGTTTACCGGCACCATCCCACCACCCCTCGCTCCACCAATGACAACCCCCAGATTGTCCTTCACGCGCACGTGATCGTACAAAGCTGTACCAACCCCAGCGCTAACACACGCTCGCAGGCGTTCCAGTATTCAACAGTCTTGTCTGTATACTTTCCCTAAGCGGCAAGTCGTGCACGCACGCGCACAACGCTTAGATGTCACGACTGACTGACTCGTGGGCAGCGTGCGTGCGCACTTTCTTCGACCGAGGCTGTTTGTTGCTGAACAAGCAAGATGAAACGGGATGGATGAGATGAAAGCTGTGGATACGGAGTAATGGACTATGTAGATAGCGTAGAGATGGAGATCCGCTCGTTTCCGTGTCTTTGGTCTAAATAGCATCACATAGCACAACGCAGTCCCTTTTACTTCACACGTCGTTCCTCCCTCCCCCCCTCTCTCTCCCCAAAATTCCCAACCTGCAACCCATCAACACTTCGAGACCCTCGATAGCACACCACATCACACCCACCATGGTTGCTCCCCCCAAAGATCTGCGCAACACCTACGTCGCGCCCGTTGCGCCGTACCTGCGCCCCATCATCATCTGCGGCATCGTCATGGCGCTCGTTTCGCGGCGCGAAATCATTGCGCCGCTGGCAGGGTCGTCGTACTTCCGGTACGCAAAGTGGGCTCAAGATGGGCTGTTTTACTTCTTGTACGGGGCACATGCGATTGAGACGGCTGTTTTCACAAAGAGACTGAGCAGGCATGGAGTTAGTGTGCAGAGTGCTGCGTGGTGGAAATGGATCGGGACATGTTTTGTGGGTGGAAAGTACTGTTTTGTTCACTTTGATAGGTTGGTTGGGAAGTATGATTAAGGGAGATGTGAGAGGGAATGGATGGATCGTCGTCAGTTGTTTGTGTATTTATCGATACCTCGTACGCTACGAAACCAGCCCACAAACGCCTGATGCCCATGCTCTTACAAAGATACAAGATTTACATCGCTCGTCAAGATCGCTCGATACCCTCACGCTACAAGACTCTCCCTAGGTCTGCTTCTTCTGTGCGTTGGGACCCATCTCCTTGCTGAAAGCAAAGTACGAGACCTCCAAGCTGGTGAGGGCTCGGATACCAACAAGCAAGATCAGGAAGAGTGGGATGATAGCAGCAAAGCCCATGAACAAACCGGGTGTGAAGTACTGGTACCTTTCGAAAAGGCCGCCCTCGTTGCTGGTCGAGTTGGCGCGCTTGTAGTGTGCGCTGGTGTCACGCTTGAGCTCCATCTGGACAGCATCGCCGAATGAGTTCTCCATCTCGTAGGACTGCTCGGCCTCGAGCTGGGCTTTGGCTTGCGACTCGGTGGGGGGAGTGGTGATGTAGATGACGGTGTAGTCTTCCGCTTCGGCGCGCTTGTTGAAGGTGTCGTCGAAGAATTGATCTGCAGATGTCAGCTGGTGGTTTTGTATAGTGGAGGATGTTGGCTGTACCCTGCTGGCCCATGTACAACGCCCTGAGCGCCGTCGAGGCTGGGGGTGTGTCGAGGCGTATGCTCTTGATGTGCTCGCTAGGCCCGCATTTTGTCTCCAAGTACTTTGTGATCTCGGCTGCGTCGACCTTTCCAACGACTTCTGGCACGGAGATGGTCGACCTGACATGGTCGTCGTTGCCGGCCATGTATTGCGTCAACCGTGGCGTAGAGCGTCCATGGGCATAATCGGCGGCCGAGACACCCTCCTGCTCGACAACGACATAGTTGCGTGTCGGGCAGTCCTTCAGGGCCTCGAGTACATCGGCGGTGATGCTGGCCGACTGGGCGATCGACGCGCCAGAGGACTCCAACAGGACGCTGCAGACGTTAGCTTCCAGATATAGTGGTCAGCTGCGGCGAAGCCTACTCAGCGGTGGAGAAGAGGAAAAAAGGCGAAGTGTTGCGGAAGGCAAGTGCCGAGGGCAGCGACGCCAGAGCGAGGGCGCCAATCAGTGTCTTGGCCATGTTGTCGTGAGCCTGTGGTGTTGAGAGTCGCGATGATACGAAGCTCTGCGACGACTGCCGCCGTGAAGCACTAGGCCGAAGATGACCCGCTAGAGCACTAGAGCCTATGACGCGCTGTCACAGAAATTCCGCCCGGCGCGCGAAGAAGAAACAAACGATCAGTCAGACGCACTCCAGCTGCACTGCGCCACTCAAACTCGGGCCCGTAATTTACTGGACCCTTGCGCTCGGTGCCTGCCCGCTGGTGACGGGTTTTGACTCATCAAGTGCACTTTCTGGAAGCTCGCGCTAGCCTCTCTTCCTGAGGCAAAGACAATATAACTCCACGCCACTCTGCACTCTTGCACCCACTCCACACGCTTCCACAGCCCGACCTTTTCTTTTTTTCTACGTTTACCAGGCCACACATTTATTAGAGCCTGTAGTTTCTTTCATACACCTTGCGCTTGCACGTGGCATTGTCACCGACAATATTCTCGCCAGCACTTGCAGAGATCGTTGCAACAGACCAACCACACAGCATGTCGACCGTTGCAACCGCACAAGTACCGGCCAATGCACCTGGGGGAGCAGATGGAGGCTCAAGAGGAAGACGACCACGAAATCGCAACCGCAACCGGGCACCAAACGCAACATCTGAGGCACAGAATGAGGGGCAAACAAATGGGGAGCAACAGTCGCAAAGAGGTGGCAGGAGTGGTCGAGGCCGAGGCAGGGGACGAGGAGGACAGAATGATGCTGGCAGATCCTCTCTGATACCATCGCAGGTCTTGCAGACGATGCCCAGTGAAGGATCTAATGCTACACCCGCGTCCGTGCCGACAAGAGGAGGGCATCGAGGAAGAGGTGGAGCAGGCAGAGGGGGTGCACAGAGGTTTCCTCAGCGTGTGGTTGCAGGCGGTCGCCAGTTTGGAGGACAGCTGACTACTGAGGACGATGCTGAGTCAGTAGCCTCTGCAAGCCTACAAGCAGACGCGCCGGAGTTTGAGCCAGGAAGGCCTCTTGTTGGCCGCAAGCCACGCGCACCACGAGAAAAGCAGCCGCAAGCACCAAAGTCTACCGCGCCTGACATCGCCACGAGAACGCACGAAGACATTGACAACGGTCACTACGAGTGCGCAATCTGCACAGAAGACATCAAGAGGCGTTCCAAGGGCGTGTGGTCTTGTCGAACCTGCTGGACAGTCTTTCACCTGGGTTGCATAAAGAAGTGGTCTACCAACGAAGGCTCAGCTGCTGCCCGCCAGCAAGCTCAGGACGGCGAAGCACCTCCACCAAGGCAGTGGCGCTGTCCGGGTTGCAATCTGCCCAAAGATGTTCTGCCAAAGAACTTTTCTTGCTGGTGTGAGAAGGAACTGGATCCAAAGCCACTTACCGGTCTGCCACCATTCTCATGTGGACAAACCTGCTCCCGTCCTAGGATCTTACCGAAGAAATGCCCTCACCCATGTGGCATGACTTGCCACGCCGGTCCCTGCCCACCCTGCTCTCTCATGGGCCCTACTCAGCACTGCTTCTGCGGTCAGAAGTCTGTCACTCGACGCTGCGTTGATACAGATTACGAGCATGGGTGGAGCTGCGGCGAAGTTTGCGGCGAGATGATGGCTTGTGGAGAGCATCGCTGTCCCCGGCCTTGTCACGAAGGTCCTTGTGGAGCGTGTGATGTTCGTGTGCCCGCGCGCTGCTACTGTGGTCAGATTCAGAAAGACATCATGTGCTGTGATCGCGAAGAAGCGAAGCACAGTCGACAACGTCACACTGCAGATGACGGTACCGCCACAATCGAAGAGTGGACTGGATCCTTCGAATGTCCGAACATATGCGGCCGTCTCTTTGATTGCGGAAGGCATGCTTGCGAAAAGGCGTGCCATCCACAGGTCGCCGACTCAGCTCATTGCCCACGATCTCCTGATGTTGTTACCCACTGCCCCTGCGGCAAGACGCGTTTGTCTGAAATTTCGAACGCTCGACGGGAGACATGTGAGGACCCCGTGCCAAACTGTTCAAAGCCCTGTAATCAGAAGCTTGACTGTGGTCACAAGTGCAAGCAGCCATGCCACCAAGGCGAATGTCTGCCATGCCTGGAGAAGGTCACAATTGCATGCAGATGCGGTCGAACCAGCTCTTCTACCATTTGTCATCAAGGATCTGAGGAGGCTCCGCAGTGCATGCGCATTTGTCGTGTTTCTCTCAATTGCGGACGACATGAGTGCGGTGAGCATTGTTGCGCTGGCGAGCGTAAAGCAGCTGAACGACAGGCGAATCGACGAAAGCCGCGACCTCTAAACTCAGCCCCTCAACGACCCGGAGAGAACTTTGAAGCCGAACATATTTGTACCCGTTCCTGCGGTCGCCAGCTGAAATGCGGTAACCCTGAGCATCGCTGTCAGGAGCTTTGCCACAAGGGCCCTTGTGGTACATGTCGAGATGCTATCTTCGATGAGATCAGCTGCAACTGCGGACGCACTGTTCTACAGCCTCCACTTCCTTGTGGTACTAAGCCACCACCATGTCGCTTTGCTTGTGAGCGACCGAAGAGTTGTGGCCATCCACAGGTGGGCCACAATTGCCACGGAGACGAAGAAGACTGTCCTAAGTGCCCGTACTTAACAACCAAGTCTTGCATGTGTGGCAAGAATGTCATTAAGAACCAGCCTTGTTGGCTCAGCGAGGTTCGCTGTGGCGAGGTCTGTGGACGTACACTGAAATGCGGTGTGCACAAATGTCAGAAGCAGTGTCACCGCACCGGAGACTGCGAGGAGCCTTGCAGGCAGGTTTGCGGCAAAGAGCTCAGTGCCTGTAGCCACCCTTGTATGGCTGCTTGCCACTTTCCCCAGCCTTGTAAGGAAGATAAGCCTTGCCAGCATAAGATTATCATCACTTGTGAGTGTCAGAGGATCAAGAAGGAAGCTAAGTGCAACGCCTCCAAATCAGGCGAAGGCAACAACAAGAAGAAGCTAGAGTGCGACGAAGAATGTGCACGTCTGGAGCGTAATCGCAAGCTCGCTTTGGCGCTCAATGTCGATCCAGAACATGCAACCGACCATGTTCCGTACTCTGATATCACACTGAACCTCTATGTGGAGCACTCAACCTGGGCAGCTACACACGAGAAACGACTTCGGCTGTTCGCAGCTGATGAAGAAGAGAAGCGTCTCAGGTTCAAACCGATGCCTAAGCATCAGCGCAAGTTTATTCATTATCTTGCAGAAGATTTTGGCTTCGACACCGAGAGCATGGACCCAGAACCCCATCGTCATGTTGCCGTCTTCAAGACGCCCAAATTTGTGATGGCGCCGATGAAGACGCTTGCCGAGTGCGCAAGAACACGTCAGGTTCAGCGTCCTATTCCTGCACCGGCGGCTGCAAGCGCTCCACTCCGAGCCAAACCAAGTAACACTACAGGCGACCCCTACAACGCTTTCCTCATCTTAAATCCTCGCTTCGCACTCACCATTGAAGAGGTCAGCATGGTCATCAAAAACGTCCTCCCACAGACCAACTTCCCACTTGAGTTTGAGATTAGCTTCCTTCCTAGCGAAGCAGTTGCACTCAAGCCACCACTAGCTGCTCGCCTCAACATCCAAGAGCGAGAGATTCAGACGATGCTCGAATCTGTCAAGACCCCATTGTCGCAAGCACTCACAGCGCAGAAGATTGGCACTCTACAGCTAGCGCGCCTCGATGCTTCTCTCAACGTACTACGCAAGGAGTCGGACATCGGACCAGGTTCTGGGTGGAGCCAAGTCGCCGCCTCTAGGGGTATTCCAGTGCGGCAAGTACAGAAGAGCACGCCGTTTGGAAATAAGGGTGGTTTCGCTGTTCTAAGCTTGAGCAGCAAGAAGAAGAAAGAGAAGTCGGTCCCTGTTGCAGAGGACTGGGAAGCCGCTGAGGAGGAGGAAGAAGAGAAAGAAGAGAAGGAGAAGGTCAGTGAGGGCAACAGTGGTGTAGTCAGCGAAGACGATGGTCCTTCGCGTCCTCGTAGCGTGGGTCCTGCTGAAGTATCTGCCGACGAGGCACCTATCGAAACTAAACCTGGTGCGCTCTTGGGACACTGGTCTGATCTGGATGATGAGTAGTTGCTTTACTCAATACAACCACAGTAATTAGGAGCAAATGGAACCTAAACCTTCATGTTTGACAGCACCCACTATACAATCAGTACCCTATCTCACAAGTCGTGACATCCTCGACAAAATGCTTCTCCCGGTAACCCCTTGTCCACCATAAATACCACGGCACAATGTTCATCTTCAGCCGATGTCCAAACCATCCCACTTCCTGCACCGTCTTGACCACACTCTGACTCTCATCAAACGCGACATCAATCCTCGCCCGCCTCAGCTTCTCATACGCATCAAACGCCTCTTTAACCGGCGTATCATCTCCTCCATTCCCACTCTTCTCCATCCACCTCGCCAAACACCGCGAAAACAACACCCCGTCCTCAAACACAATCCCTGTGCTCTCGCCCTGAGGCGGCATAGCATGCGCCGAGTCACCTATCAACATGACGCGGTCCGTTGCCCATTTCCCCCCTTTACTCAACGTGAACACAGGCCACAAGAACAAATCCTCCGCTTCGCGAATCCACTCCTCAATCGCTGGTTCCTTGGCCCCAGCATACCGCGCCAGCATATCCGATCGTGTCTTCTCCGCATCGGCGCCTAGGGCTTTCCAGCCATCTCTACTCGCAACCGCGGGCGCGGGGACCTGCATGAGTGCACCGACGTAGATGCTGTCTTTTGCTGCGTTGTGGAAGGAAGTGAGTAGCATGCCGCCGCGGGCGAAGTTCATGCCTGAGGCGGAGAAATGGGTGGTTTGAGATGTCTTGAGAGGGGAGAAGCCGAAGGCATTGCAGATACCGCTGTATGTTGCTGTGCGAGCGGGTTCGACATGCATGAGGCGGGTGACGGAGTGAATGCCGTCGCAGCCGATGAGGAGGTCGCTGGTGCTGGATGTGCCGTCGGCAAAGGTGAGGGTGACGTTGTGTTCTGTTTCTGTGATTTTGGTGGTTTTCTTCCCGCATGTTAGGGTGATGTTGGGGTGCTTGGAGATTGCGGAGAGGACGCCTTTGAGTGCTTCGCCGCGAGTAATTCGTAGGGCTGTGAAGGGTGGTGTTCCTAGCCCTTTTCCATCCGGCCCGCGGAAACTGCTTTCTGCTATCTTTGTGCCCGAGTACATGTCGAAGACTTCGACGGCGGGACACTCGGCGCCGTAGTTTGCGGCTCGGATCTCATCGAGGGCTCCAAGGTGGGAGAGTAGACGTAAGGCGTTGGGGGTCAGGTTTACAGCACCGCCGATGGTGGCGGGTTGTGGGCGGATCTCGTAGATATTGATTTTAGGAGGCGGGGATGTGGAGGGGGCGAATTTTGTGAGAGATAGGGCGGTTGTTAGACCTGCTATGCCCCCGCCCAGGATGGTTATGGATAGAGGTTTGGTGTCAGACATGATGTGTCGGCCCAGGATCGGGTCTAAGTTCGGTATTGAAATACAGTTTTCAGTCTGGATTGCAAGGTGTCTTGACTTTTTAGAATATCAAAAATCAAACGTCAAATACTCTACCATTTTGCTTGACCACCGCCGTGCTTAAGTATCCGAATAGCCAACGTGGTGGTGAGCCTTGCCTGCAGTGCACCTTCGGCAAAGTTGGGGAACCGGATGTACAACATGAACGCAGAACCACAAAGCCGGTCGGCAGCATTACAGCGCAGTAAGCTCTATGGCCTGAAAAGCCACAGATTGAGGCCAGCAGTCTTATCCGCTTCATCGGTGCTGGGCGTGAAAGCTCGCAAAGTGGCCGCTGTTTGGTAGGATGAATATAAAGCTGAAACCCTGAGGCATCCTTGAGAACGAGCCTGCATGCCTCTAGTGATTAACGGAGGAGAACATTTCATGGCATTCGTAGTCTGAAAAAACATTGAACAGTCGCACTGAAGACTGTGCACCTATCGTTGTCACAAGTTGATGTTAGCCTTCCCAATCAAGTAGTTCTGTATCGGTGAACACGAAGTGCAGTCCATCGTACTGAGATGATGAAGCCGTGCGGGGTTAGCCACCGGCCAATCAGAGGTTATCGCGTGTATCGTTGATACGCTCCTCGAAAGGCCTTTCACAATCTCATGACATGGGACCTTCTTGAATAATATGAGTACAAATCTGTAAGGGCAAATATCTGATGCTTCTGATGGCATCTTGTCGGGCACCACAGAATCCCCCATTCTAAGCGTTGCGGGGTTCCGGAGCCGCATATATGAACAATCGGGCACCTACGCGTTTGCGTCAATAACCGTAACCATGCTCCAGGTCAATCCACTCGACATTCTCGCTATCAAGAACGTCATATCGCGCTATTGCGAGGCGTTGGACACGAAGAATTTTGATGCCCTTGGAAAGGTCTTCGTAGAAAACGTCGACGCAGACTATCCTTTCAACTCGAATCTCGAAGGCGTGGATGCTGTAGCAAAAGCGATACAGAATCGGTAATCTTGTTCTCTCAGTGCGATCCATCCTTTGCCAACCTGACGCGATCGCAGTCTCGGGCCCATCCGCACTCACCACAACCTTACAACGCAGAAGATAGAGTTCAGTGCTACAGGGACCGCACATGCCGTCACTTACTTCCAGGGCGCACATTTCGGCCAGGGTCCACACGAGGGCAAGCTACTCTGCGCCTATGGGAAATACATCGATGATCTAGTCCTCTTGGAGACGAACGATGCCTCTTGCGATGGTGTACCTGGTGCAAGTGGCATTTGGAGAATCAGGAGTCGGAAAGTAGCTTTCACGCAAAGAATTGGCGATGAGAGAATCATGTCTGAGTTCTGAGAGCCGATTTTAGGAAGAGCAGGGGCGTCAAGACTGTTTGGAAGTCACAAGCTAGTAAGATGCTACATGTACCTGCTCTTTTCCTCGTGTTCTTTAGCGACCTCATCTCCCAACCCATGCTCTAGACATCAGTATCGCTCCGCACTCATCTTGCCAGAAGCAAGTCTGACTCCATCGATTCCATTACTATTATCGCCTTACTACACACGTCATGTCTGCTAGGTCTAAGAGAGTGGCAACGCGTACTGACGCACCGGATTCGAGATCGTACGAATTTGCTGTTGGCTTAGATTCATGTCAAACCTATGCTCTCGCGTACGTTCACAGTTGCCCATCACGATCTTCTCTGACTAGTCATAGTGCTTGGGACGATGATCGCGAACTCGAAAACAAACTTCAAATCATGTCCAACAGATATCCCTTCGAGAATACGCGGTACGATCAAGATCCAGAATCTCAACACGATACGAACCCTCCAGTATATTTCGTGCATATCTCTAACTTCTTTGACGACCGCAACAATCTTGCATACTATATCAGAGGCACACGCAATGTTGAGAGGTTCCTAGGCGGAATGTCCGGTATGCAAGCCTACGATGGCCCACTGCTCTACACAATCACCCCACACCAATGCTTGTACATCTTGGAGTCTGTGAATCTTCGCAGGGTTTCGCAAGCAGAAACTACACGGAAGGTGCCGAAGAATGAGATGCCGATGGGTCGTCTCAAGTGGCGATATCTATACGAAACGGGCAGACTGGCATGGGAGGGAAAAGGGCTTGTCGAGCCGTACTTTGACAGCGGCGATTCCGGAACCATGGGAGGAACCTTCCCGAACGAATACGGAAGAAAATCTCATCCTCAAGACGGCCTCGCGCTTGCAGTGCAAAGTACCGAACCAGCCCCGGGTCCTGTCTCAAAAGGCAAGATGAAAGCTTCCCATGTTACAACGCATGCAGTCAGCAATGGAAATTCTGACATCAATTTCGGAGGTAGTGCTAGTAGCACCAACGAAAAGCAAGGAAAAGAATACAAGAGTGCCAGCAATGTCGTAGAGACTGCCGTGGACCTAGGAGAGGACCGCCAAAATCTTGATGCATACAAAAGAGCATTGCAGGCCGACAACATAGACGACATGTGGGTTAAGATGAGAGATCGAATCCACCGCAAGCAATCTCACGTGGCAGAACTAGACCCAGTAATGAGGGACCTGACAAATGACCTGATTTCCCTTACAAGACGTGAGGAATCACTTGAACAAGGGCGAGCGCCAGACCCGCATCAAACTGGAGGCTCGAACAGCGCGAAAGATTCCACTGATTTACCGGAAGATATCGCATTCCAAAGAGCTCAGCTGATTCAACGCTTTGCTAACGCCGGAGCCAACAGATGGAAAGTGCGTTACAAGGACACAATTTACAAAGGCCTTGGAGACCTACAAGATATCGTCGCTGATCGACACGAGATCAAGGCTTTCCTGATGGACCTACTTCTTCATGAAGGCCAAGATCGGAGGCCTCCGACAGCGACCAATACGTTGGAGCCAGATGAGATCCAGACGGTCATGCAACTTGCAGACGTTACAGAACTTCTTAGAGAATATGAGTGCAAAAGACAAGAGCTGGAAGAGGAGAACGGCGATCCAGAGCAGGTCACTGGGCTCGAAGATCTTGGGCGCAGTCTCGAGTCGCAAACTGTCAATTGTGTCGATTCACTCGCGGACATTTTATTCCAATATTGGAACAAGCGTCAATTCGAGAATGCATGGAGCGCTGCAGCTCGAGACACAGGAGCCGAACAACTTACCGAGTATCAGGAGGATCTTGTAACGAAGGTGATGGAATTGACGCACCAAAATGAACGTGTTGCAATCAGGTTGCTGCAGAGATCATGGTAGAATCCTGATGCAGCAATTACGCGGTGGTTCGAAGACCCGGATCCTACAGCGAAGTCGAACAATAACAGCGATGAACATGGTGATACTGGAAGTGAGGACGTCTTATCCCTACACAGCTTGAGTCATCTAGGAAAGCGGTCGCGACCGGACAAGGCGACTGCTGGCCCAAGCAACTCGAATAAACGTCACAGAACAAATAGCCCAGACGACTTGGATGCAATGCGGGCTCGACTCGACCGTCTGATCGCTGAAGAAAACGAAGGACAAACACAGCGTGAACGAGTTCGTCGGTTGCCCTCGACATCAGAGAATCACAACGAGACATCGCAAAGTTCCACATCGGGAGGCCATCCCCAGTCTTCCTCTTCCCCTGGCGGTTACAGTTCGGCATCTCTAGCTAAGCTAGTTGCAGACGAGACAAACTCTCGTTCTAATAGACCAAATGAAGGAAGTACTGCTGATTTAGTTCCTACAATGGGGTCAACGAATCCGAGGTCGCCCAAAATCACCGCTACTCCAGCAAATGTACTCTCAAGTGAAAACAGATACAATCTAAGGGATCGAAGCAAGAAGGTTGATTACAGCAATCACAACAACCAACTTGACTCCATACTGCAGGAAAGTGTAGAACTGAATGAGCAGATGGAAATTTTACAACAGCAGATGAACGAGATGAAAGCTATGGAGGAAAGGCTCGACAAGTTGCAGGCAAAGAGGTTGTCAACACTCCCTACAGAAGCATCACCTTCTCACAAAGTATCTCCGCTAGTCACCTCTATATTATCTTCAGCAAGCTCTGGCCAATCTCTACCAGACGCCCAAAATCGGACTCCCGGCAAATCACTGGTAAGTAGTCTCGTGGCTCCTCCCTCTAATGCTACCCTGAAACCGGTGTCCTTCGATATCACGAAACGTCTTGAGGACGACCTCGATGTTGAGGGTATTGGGCCGAGACCAGATCAGTGGCAGAGTAGCCAACGTAACGTACCACATGGCAGCAGCAAACAATGGCAGGCCGGTATTGGCAAAAAGCATGGCTTGATGAAGAAGGATATCAGAGAGATGGCACAACGATACACAACAATGCAGAAAAAGAATTTCACTCAGCCTTTCGTTCCAGTGACGCCATCAGGCCCTGACGACTTGGGTCCGGGCGAGGGCATGGACAACGTGTTAAAGTTCTTACACAGTGGTGCCCTTACACTGTCGCCACAATACGTGCCATCCGCAGATACGCTGAAAAGTACGACTCCGAGCGAGAGCCCTCCTGAGATACCATCACCACGAAGAGGACCACCATCCAATTCTCGGGGTGTTCCAGATATGCCTCCACCGCCGCCTCTGATGCTGCCACCACCATCTCGTCGCATGAGTGCGCCACAGCGATCGCCTCAAGGACATTCTTCTTCGCAACAAACCTCTCAAATCTCTCCTGGGGCACGTTCTATTTATGTTCCATCACAGCCGAGTAGGTATATTAGAGCTGATACACGACGTTCTGCCAGCCCAGAAATATCTCCGCCTTTATCTCCGCCCCAACGCCTCAGGCCAGCAGCAGCAAGGTCTTCATCGCCAATATCTCCACACGACCAAGCGTCACCTACCACTGTGTCACCACAAAAGCTCAGCTCAGAGAACACAGATCCCTTCTTCTCTCAGCGCGAATTTACAGACGCAACCCCGATAGCACCCAAGACTGATGACTCGCGGAAAGACAGCGCGCACAGAATGAGTATTGGGTATGTCGCAACATTGGCAGAGAGGCTGGGAGACGCAGACGCAGCAGCACAGATAACGTCGCAGTGGGTTGATGGCGCTGGTGGTGTCGGTGAGGAGAGGAAGAAGAAGGTGAGTTTTGCTGGGGAGAATGAAGTGATTATTATCGAAGACGAGGATACGGAGATGGAAGACGTAGAAGGCGATGATGTCGATGAGGACAAGGGGAGGAATAAGGACATGGATGAGGCTGGATATCCAGGGGCTTGGGAAGAGGAGATGTGAGGGTGTCGTAGGAAGATGCTATTACTAGACGTTACAAGGCTATAGCTCTAAGTCCAACCAATGAAGCTGCAAGGTCAGCCGGCTACTCATTGTTCAACGTCTCACAAGTCACCCGCTGTAAGCAAAGAGGCATGGAGATTTGGCATAGAAGTTATCAAGAGACGAAAGATTTATTAAGTCTCATGCTATCTACACATATTTCTCTATGAAGCATACTGAAATCCATAGGATATCGGGTATCAACCCCTCTGTGGGAATGCACACACACTGTACCGACCGACTTCGGACCATAAAAACGCCGTGGCGATGCCATTATTTCATCGTCGTAGTATCTACTGCATACACCGCGCTGACCAGCTTAGCTGAACCTCACTCAGCGAACTCAACCATCAAGCTTGCACCCTTGAGTCCCGCAGCTTCGATTGTTTCGTCAAGGTGCTCGATGAAGTTCTTGCCCATGAAGACAAGGTCGAACTCGGAGCCTTGCTTGCCTTCCCATGGTGCGTCGCTCTTGATCCATTCATATACACGTCGTACGGGATCAGACAAATTAAAGCGCCGTACGATAGGACGGCCTGAAGGTCCACGGAACTGAATACGGGTTGTGACCTTGGGGTCTGTGACAGTGGGTTCGGTGTGTGGTGCGTGGTCCGAGATGGAAGCAAATCGAGGGTTTGTAGCGGCTGCAGGCTCCTCCTCGGTTGTTGCCGCAGGCTCTGCAGCTACCTCTGGCGCAGATGATGTTGCACGCGCTTTGCCCTTCCCTTCGTCTTTTGTGAGGGCGTCGGGATCGTTGTCCTTGGGACCCTCGTTGCCACTGCCGCCGTTGTCCATGCTGTTTTGCAATGCCCATTCTAGCTGTTCGTCCTCAGTCATGCGGTTAACATCGACCTTCTTGTTCTCTGCTTTCCGCTTGGCGACAGGATTCTTCGCATTTACGTTCAGGCTGTAGCGGTCGAGGAACTCGTGAAGCTGAGCGTGGAATTCGACGGGTGCAGGAATTGGCGGACCAGACCAGACTTTGACCTGCTCACCTGTCCGCGGGTCTACGATTGCAATGTGTGGGTATGCGTCCGAGCTGTCGCGGGCGTGGAAGTAGTAGTTAACGTACTGCTGACCGCGGGGGTCGTCCTTAGCGTACTGCATGAAGATGAAGTTCTCTCGCACAGTCGCTTTGATGTCCTCGTTCTTCCAGATGTCCCTGTTTAAAAGCTGGCAGTCAAAGATGGCCGGGTCTTGAATATTGACAATGAGCCACTTCTCATCCTCTTTACCCATATCTCGCGCCTTCTCCCATGTTCCCTGGTACATCAATTCGAATGGAGGTCGGAAAAGCTCCGCAAGCATGTTCATCTTGGCACTCTGCTCAGATGCACCGCCAGTCGACGTCGCAAGCTCGCGACGCCTAGCCTCTGAGTCGGCAGAGTTATCCCATACAGAACTTTGCGCAGTCCGTTGGTTGAATATGCCAGCTCGGCCTGTGGAAGGTTAGTCTCTGAGCAATCCAAGGGACCTTGCTACCATCAATGCTTACCTGTTCGTCGACGTGCTAACTGTTCTTGTACCATGGCATCGATATCATCGTCTGCATCTGCAGGCCCCCAGTTTGACCCTGGACCCACCAGTGTTTCTGTTGTTCGTTGCATGGGTGCGCGAACCTCGTCCTGTTGGGCAGCACGAGCTCCTCCTGCGCCGTAGTCCTCTTCTTGTAGGCGTCGTGCTAATTCCTCGTCGCTCTCGAAGTTCTGTTGCGACTGTACTGGAGGGGTGTCTGTTTGCGCGCCGGGGTTGAAGTCTGACATTTCGTCGTCACTGTCAACGTTGATGGGGTTCTGCGCTGATGCAGCGTTCGATGCCGGGGCATTTGACGTTTGTGTGGGGCCAAAGTCGAGGTTGGGACTGTCGAAGAAGAGTTGTATGGCCTGCTCTAGGTTGTTGTCTGTGAGGCGCAAGTATTGGGCAGCTTTATCAGGATCACACGAAGTGATGCTGACGAAGTTGAGAACATTCTCTTCGTCCATGGTGGAAGTTGTGTTGGTGTGAGGAAGGTTTGTGGCAGTCGAAACGCGGTGAGCACTGAGTTGTGTACTGCACTAGCGGGGTACCGAGATCACCACACGCGGCCTCTGTCCAGGTAACGGTGGTCTCTCGAGCGATTGTCTGGAGACTATATAGCTGCAGATCGTAGCCCTTCCTGTTGTGTGGAGAGTATTCTCGCGTGGGTGGCGGTTGTGGTCGCGGGAGGAGGGCGGTGGGGTAAATCCGTCGTCTCCTCTGGTTCGCAAACGGCGCCGATGCGCTGTCAAATTCAAAAATCAGGTCTGCGTGCTGCGATGAGGTCGTGAAGAGCACAACACGGTATAGTGATTGTACGGAAGAGAGGGTGTTGAGTGATGTCGGCCGCTGTGGTTACACAAGACGATGATGGCTTCCGATAGACGTGCGCAAGCTCGATATGCCTGCTGTAGTTGGATATGGTATGGTCTGGGGAGATCGAAGCCTGAAACAGGTGCTGGGAGGCGAGAAAAGTGTATGATTTCAACAAGACGGGTGAAGCAAACAGGTGCTATCGATGTCGACAGAAGTAAGTCGAAGGACGCGACTAATTGTTCGTGCAGGCAGCGCTGTGACGCACTTCGAGGAAGGCGCGTCCGTGCCACCCCGGTCATTCACCATAACATTGCAGCACGACATGTGGCAATCACCGGACGAACAAGCTTGAGGCGCCTGTCCATACGCAGAGCCGCAACAAGAACCCAGTCATCCATCTCGCTCAGCAGCTGACGAGCCAGGGCCGCGTTATTCGCCTTCTGCCTGTGGCGCATGTCCTAATACATCTTCATATCTCGCCTTCATCCGGCGCTGCCCGTTGTTTCCTAACACACATCTGCCATGGCTGCAGCGCAATCTGCCGAAGCCAAAGAGCTTGCCCTTGTGGGCAAGGTCGAGATGCGCATCGCATTAACAGACTCAGAAAAGAAGCTTGAAGATTTGTTGAAAGTGTACCTTGCCCCACTGCTACTCAAGCTTGGCTCTGAGCATGTGGCCGTAAGAAACAAGGTAGGACTTATCACAAACTTCAATATCGACACGAACACACGTGCTCTGTTTGTTTTGCGAACACCGCTGACTGCGGTCATCTCTCTAGGTCATTTCCATTTGCCAGCACATCAACACTCGCATAAAGTCACAGTACGCCTCAAACAAGCATTAGCAACGAAAGGGGAGTAAGCTAACAGCTGATCAGAGATCTTAAGCTTCCAGTAGCTGCTCTGTTGAAGCAGTATAAAGAGAATGCAGATGTGGCGCTGATACGCCATTTCGACATTCTGTACATCCAGCAAGGCATTTCACGGCTACCAGTGTCCGACAGATTGGAGCTACTACCTATTCTGATACAGGGGATATCTACCGACTACCAAAAGTCTACTCAGCATGCTTCTCAGCTTTTCCATCTCATTCTGCGTCTTCTTGTCCACTTCAAGCTCCCAGCCAGAGGGAGCAAAGAAGATACCGAACTAAGAACTACTCTCGGCGTTGCCGACGAGGATGCCGTATTCCTTTCGAAATGGTTCGGCAAGCTGATACTCTTCACTCTAGTGAGACAAAACACTCCGGAGGCGGCGAATTCCACAAGATGTCCTGGGTTGTCAGTTGAGGACTATAAGTTTTTGACACAACAGGGCAAACCAGATGCTTGGGATCCTAGTTCTGAGTCTGGACTCAGTTTGACTGAGTCGAAAGCACTGGTCGCGCGTTTCCTGGCGAGCGGCTTGTTCAAGGACAACGAGAAATATCTTCCTGCGCTGTTCGCATCCGCAGATACGAATTCTCGGATATCGGAGGTTGGCGATGACATACTCAAACGAGTTACTCTTACTCAGGATCTGGAAGACTCGAAGTCAGTAGAAGATCTGTTCGAACTCTATTTCGGCTCGTAAGTACAAATCTTCTACTCGTTTCTTAACATGTTTAAGACGGACACCCATAAATTCTCCCGTTTTTTCTGCGGTGGAGAAGTGGACACTTGCACATTTTCCCGTCATTGTTCGTTCATCTAGTGCTTTTGATGAGTCAAGAATTCTGATTTCACAACTACACGAACGCACCCTTCATTGACTGACCTTATCTAGGACTTCTCCAAACGGGACACTGCCAGTGAAAACTCCGTTACGGATAAGGATTCTCGGTGTCCTGTCAAAATCAGTCAAGTGCACCACCTATCCACACAAGATAGCAAAGATCGTTGAAGACGGCCTGCTGTCGGCAGAACTGAACCCAACGAACAAGACTGCTGGCAGAGAAGCATCCAAATTTCGGTCTGCAATCTTCTCGCTCGTCAATTTTGTTGCTCGCCGAGGTACGGCGTCTGATCTTTCTGCGGTCGCAGTGGGCCTTGTTGGCAATCTACGAGCTTTCATACAAGACCAAGGCTGGCCGTCTGCAGATCGTGATCAGGATATGGAACTGCGGGGATACGGCTACGAGACAATCGGACTGCTGGCAAAGGCTGCTCCCGAGAAGATACTCGTCGAGCCCACATTAGACATGCTAGAGTGGCTATTCCGGTCGCTGCGAGAAGACGCATCTGGCAAAGATGTGGCTGTCAGTATCGAGGAAGCTCTGTCATCCGTGCTCGGTGCATTCTCCAAACCTTTCGATGAGGCAGTCATGCCAAGGTTCAGACAAATTCTGCTGCGATATGCCTCTGTAGATCAAGTTACTACACCAGCATCTAGTCACTTCACAAGAAGTACACGTTATGTTGCTACAAGATTTGCCAATCGATGTCTCCCATACGAAGACGTTTTGGCGAGATGGATTGACATCCTCGCTGTCAGCGGAGGGTCTGCGGAGCGCCATGAAGTAGTAGAAGAAGGGCGACGTGGCTTAGATCCCTACTGGTTCCAGACGTCTAATATGGCACCCGAAATAGGTCAAGAACAACGCAAGCTCCAGTTTCCCGATTTCGACAAGCTTGTCAACTTCATCTTCGCACAGGAAGGCGAGGATGAGGATGCTATGGATCTGGATGAATCAGAGGATGTCCTCACACAAGTACAACGCTTCTATCAACACTATCCGGAGGCGCTTCCGATAGTCATCAGCTTCTGTTCCCAAGTTGCTTTGCAGTCAGCACTGGTCGAGAAGAACATCAGCGATGACATTTCAGAGGACTGGGGGCGCAAGCTCGACACTCTGATGTCTACGGATCAGCGTGCAAGGCAAGCTTTCCGTGCATTTGCTGCGAACGATTCACATGGTCGGTCCATCGCTACTATCGTTCGCGCAAGTTTCAACAGATTGACTCGGGACGATGTGAGTGATGTGGGTGACATAGGCACCACGATGGTTCGGTTGTTATCCCTTTGTCCTCAGCGCTACTGGTCGCTTGCACATCTTATCCAAGACTTCCGTGCCCTGGAGCCTTCCGTACTATCCAACAATGCCGGTCGGCGACTCGCTGCAGCACACACATATGGTCTCCTGGCTTCTCACCCTAACTGCAACCAAACAGCGGTTCAGACGTCACAAACTCGTTTCTTCGACAAGCTCAATACTTGGAACACAGCAGTCGGCGCCGATATTAACCAAATCAGTGGTATCATTATTGCACTCGGCTATGTCTTCAGTAGAAGTCACTGGAGAAGTAGCATGTCACCCCAAGACGTCCCGGAGGGCCATCCCGTCCACCAGCTGCTAAAAACTCTAGTCAACATTCTGAAAGAGACACGAGATGCGACGTTGAAAACTGCTGCATTTTCGTGTATTGATCAGCTTAGCCTGTTCAACGTCCTTGCCCCCTCCACCATATCCAAGTATGTAAAGATTGAAGACATTACTGCGCAAATCCACGAATCAGCGAAAACAGGGGTTACAACAGCTATACTGGCATTGGGCCATCTTTCAATGATTACCGAAGAGAGCGAGGAGACCGAAGAAGTCACAGACTACAAATCCATCGGTGATAAGCTGCACGAGCTTCACGAAGTCCGCCAGCCAGAGGTACAATTCTCAGTGGGCGAAGCTTTGAGTTGCTTTGCAATTGGCTGGGACTCCAAGGCCTTGATTGCTGAACTTGACATTCTGCATCCTGATCAAGCCGAAAATCCATGGGACGCACCTTTACAAACACCAACTGGGCCAAAGCGCGAGAAGACCTTGAAAGTTATACTAGAGAAGACACTGAAAGGGTGTGTACAGACTAAGCCTTCATTGAAGAAGGCATCGGTCATTTGGCTGCTATGTCTTCTACAATACTGCGGTCACAAGCCGGAGATGCAGGGCTATCTTGGCCAATGCCAAGTAGCGTTCAAAAGCTGTCTTTCTGATCGCGACGAAGTCGTTCAGGAAGCAGCCTCGCGAGGTCTTGGCCTGGTGTACGAGAAGGGCGACCGTGAACTCAAAGACGATCTCGTGCGTGATCTCGTTGGATCGTTCTCTGATAACAAGTCCAAGATGTCAGGCACAGTATCCGAGGACACGCAGCTCTTCGAACCTGGTGCATTGCCTACAGGTGACGGAAAGTCTATCACGACGTACAAAGATATTATGAGCCTTGCAGCCGAAGTTGGTGACTCGAGTCTTGTATATCGTTTCATGTCGATGGCTTCGAACAACTCAATCTGGTCCAGTCGAGCTGCCTTTGGCCGTTTTGGCCTGAGCAATATCTTTTCAGACTCCAGTGTCGATGGCTACTTGGCAGAGAATCCAAAGCTATACCCCAAGCTTTATCGATACAGGTATGTCTGCTTCTCGATTATTGTACACATCAACTATACTAAGTCTATCCAGATTCGACCCCAACCCCAACGTCCAGCGTTCCATGAATGACATCTGGAATGCGTTGGTCAAAGACTCTTCAGCCACCATTGACAAGCATTTTGACGCTATCATGGATGATCTGCTTGTCAGTATCCTAGCGAAGGAATGGCGTGTACGACAAGCTACATGCGCCGCCGTTGGCGATCTTATCCAGGGACGCGGCATTGATAAGGCAAGAGATACCACCCGCTGAGAGCTTTGTTACAGCCACTAACGTCGAACAGTACGAGAAGTACCTCACTTCTATTTGGGACAAATGTTTCAAAGTACTCGACGACATCAAAGAAACCGTCCGTGTCGCTGCTGCAGCTCTCGCACGTGTGCTAACCGCTATCCTCACTCGCTCTCTCGAAGCTGGCGACGCATCGATCAAAACGGCCAATGCTCAACTCTCACGTGTCCTTCCTTTCCTATTTTCAACATCCGGTCTCGAGTCTTCCGCCGAGGAAGTACGCATGTTCTCTGTACATACTTTACTACAGATCGTCAAGAAGGCCAGCGCCAAAACGCTGAACCCGCATGTACCTGAGCTGGTTGAGCGTCTGCTGGGTCTACTGAGTAGTCTCGAGCCCGAAGCTGTCAATTACATTCATCTCAACGCTTCGAAATACAACCTCACGGCCCAGAAGATCGACGACATGCGCCTCGCCTCCGTGCGCTCTTCCCCGCTCACAGAATCTATAGAGCGCTGCCTTGACCTCGCCGATGCCGAAACCATGAAAGCACTCATCCCACGCCTCGAAGCCGCCATGAAGTCTGCCGTCGGCCTACCATCCAAGGTGGGCTGTAGTCGTATCCTCGTCACACTAGCAACCCGACACCGCTTCCTCTTCTCACCGTACGCGGACCACTTCCTGAAACTCATCCACAAGCACATCCACGACCGCAACGAAACCGTCAGCTCCTCCTACGCGGCAGCATCAGGCTACGTCGCGCGTCTCGCCAGCGACAAACAACTCCTCGCCACCATCTCCTTCAGCAAAACCTCGTACTTCGAGACCGAGGAAGGCAGCGACCGCGCCCGCCTGTTGGCAGGCGATATCATCCACGCCATCAGTCTGCACGCCACAGACCGCTTCACTCCTCTCTCTGCCTCCCTCCTCCCCTTCGTCTTCCTCGCCAAGCACGACGCGGAAGAAAACGTGCAGAAAGCGTTCAAAGACACGTGGGATGAACATGTCGCTGGCTCGCGCTCCGTGGCTCTCTACCTCACTGAGATTCTAGATCTATGTAATCAACATCTAGACAGCAGACAGTGGGCCATCAAGCACACGGCTGCCAAAGCTGTCGCGGACGCGGTACTATCCATTACCAGCGCGGTGGGGAGTGAGAACTTGGATAAAAATGCGAGTGAGAAGATCTGGCCCGTGTTGGATAAGGCGCTGAGTGGGAAGAGCTGGGAGGGTAAGGAAGTGGTACTCGATGCGTTTGTGAGGTTTGTGGAGCGTGGGGAGAGTTGGTGGAAAGAGGGTGAGGATCGGGCAAAGGTGTTGGAGAAGGTGGCTGTGAGAGAGGCGAAGAGGAAGGAGGGCGCGAATGAGAAGGTCATTAGGCCTGCGTTGGAGAAGTTGAGGAAGTATTTGGGGGTCGAAGAGAAGTAGGGGGGGTTTGAAGTGTAGTTTTTTTCTTCCATTGATTGAATGAATCGGTTTGTTCTGGATTACTAGTGCTCCGGAGGACGTCTGTTTTAGAAGACCGGGTTCACAGCGCAGACACATACTTCCTCCTCCCCAAGTCCGCTGCCGAGAGCGACGCCATATTGTGCGCCATAAAAGCCAGAGTCACAGCATCGAGGCTCAAAGTGACATGTTCAGGTGCATCGCTCGAGCTATCATACTTGAACAGCACAGCCCATATCTGGGTGAAGTCGCAGACATAACGTGCAAAGAAGATTTCCCGACCAGTGGCCTAAACATCCGGTTGTAGAAAAGAAGTTTGCTGCGCTTGAGCAACAACGCTGCGAGCAAAGACCTGGTTGCGTACGTCGTCGGTATCGTCAGTGATACCGGATAGTCACTGCATCACGATAGCCGGTGCATGGTACCGAGACGCGGAGACATGAGTTACGACTGGGTCGTTGGTAGTCACACTATGTGCGAAGTTAGCGTGTAGAGTGGAGGGGACCAGCAACTTCGTGTACAGAACGAGAGTGACATACGCGAAGGCGTACCTTACGGCATCGTTGAGAAGCGTTTGAAAGCCTGCCTCGAAGTAAGCATTGGCCCCTTCGAGTTCAGTGATGGATGATATTGGTCGAAACGGAAGGGATTGTGTTCAGCATCAGGCTCGAAGGAGGAAGCAGTTCGTTGAGACACACAATAGGAGTATGCAACTTGTGTGGCACAACAACGCTCGGTCTACATTTGTGTGTGTTGACGAGGTTTGCTGGATGCGTTTATTCGGGTCCTTCCTGGAAACCTGCAGAACTAGGCTCAATGCGGTGTGCATTTCGGCGTGGCAGGGACGGTGCGGTGCTGAAGTCTTGGAATAGTAAAAAGGCTCATGCGACCTCGAGGACATGTACTGATACTTGCCTTATAGCAGGCGCCTCGAAAGGTACCTGTATCAACGACATCTATGCGTTCGTATCAATAAATATTGAGTTGCCCAGCATCACCACAGTGTGATAACAAGAAACGGCCGCCATAGACTCTCACTTCATTCTACTTAGTATGACCAAACTCTTGCGAAATTCCGCAGCATCTGCGATTAAATCGAAGATTTTCACTCTATAGGACATGAGGTACGAATACCGCCGCCTGTCCCTTCTCGTACCCCTATATCGACAGAAGCCCGTAGCAAAATAGTACATGTAATGAGACACCTGGTGCAATGCAAAAGGGCCGTCAAACCCTGAACGACCCCAAAGCTCATGTAAGCGCCCATCTCTCATTCGGTGGAATAATACATTGTAAGAGGTAAGGTGTACCTTCGAGGTGTGATATGAAAAATGTGTAACGCCGGTTAATGCAGTCTCGTCAGGTAATCCCATCCTAAGCCAGATTCCTTTTCGTTTTGCTAGTGTTGAAGAAGCGCTAAAGCATGCACTCACTATCGAGCTGACGTAGTTGAAGACAAGTATAATCCAAGCAGTCCAGGGTACGATTTGATCAATTGAGGAAGCCTTTGCAGCCGATCGAGCCACACAGACAAGGGATACGGTCGGTAGCGTCCATTTCACGTTCGAACTTGTAGTCGTAGGTGAGTTCCTCGTCTGTCCAACAGTTAGTTCATTTCTTTGTTCCAAGTCCTAGGTTGATAACTTACCTTGACTGATGTCCCGTAGAGCGTAGATGACAATGCGTTTCGAGTTGTCGACACGGATGATCTTCGCTGTACAGTTGGGCGTACAGCTGTGATTGATGAAACGCGCAATGCCACCCATCTTGGTTGCATCGATGACAGTGTCTTCGTCAATACGGAACAGGTAGCTGGAACCTACACCCTGCATGTCGTACTTGGCCTCGCGCAGATCAGCAACACGCTGACGGACTCGGTCACCGACATATTCGATGATCATGTCGTTCGCAGCAATGTTCTCCTCGGCATATAGACCCCAGTTGTGAATAGCAGATCGATCGAACTTGACAAGCTTCTTGCGCTTCTTGAGCTGGTTGAATCGCAGAGCATCTCCCTCGGCGCCAGAAACCTTGGAGATATTGATGTCGTTCACCATACGACGGTTGTTGGCACGGTTGGCACGGGAGTTGGCGGTGGACGATTTCTGTGAGCCGGTTGAGAACTTGAAGCCCTCCACGGAGATGACGGACTTGTCTTCTTGTTTTGCTCGTCGTTGACGCTCCTCGCGCTCCCTGACAACGCGAATACGATGTGGAAGGTACTTTGACTTTTCAGACTCGCGAATTTTCTTGACACCCTCAGTCCTCGCTGAACCGGTAGCGTTGGGTACGTAGTAGCCTTCAATCTTGGTCTCCTTGCGAGAAACACCTGCTTCTCCAGAGTTGTTGAGATGCTTGATCGATTTCTGCTTCCAGGCCCACGACTGGGGGTCATGGATCTTAGCGGCCGAAATTGGCTGCATAGCGTCGTGTACAAACTTGAGATCTTCTTCATCCTTCAGCATGTGTTGCCAGCCATCAATGTCCATCACAACACTAAAATCATCCTCGACCGTCTTTCGGGGTTCATCTGAAGACACACCGCAATAGACAGAACCGCGATCGTCCTCGTCTGGTGTCTCCCCAGCAACGGATACCTCTGTAAGCAATTCGGGCTTCTTGACTTCCGCGAGTTCCTCTTCCACGGCCTCGGCGACTCCTGTGACCTCTTCTGTGATTTCGGCCTTCGCAGCCTTGAGTTCTTCTTCGAGCTGTTTTTTGGTCTTCTTCTTCGGTTTAGCGACAGCTTGCTTCTTCGTAACGGGTACTTCTTTCTCGGTCGTTTCGATAGGCTTGGAAGCGTCCTCGTCCTGGGTGATGATGATGACTGTAGGTTCAAGTTTGTCTTCTGGTGGTGTTTCCACTCCAAAGATTGCGTCTGCCTCTTGCTCAATCTTTCGCAATCGTCTGAATCCTTTGAGCGCTTTGTCTGCTTTCTTCCAGATCGGCGACGAACGTGGCAAGATCGCAAGTACTTGTTCCAACTCCTTCTCTGCCATGTTCTCCGGGTCTTTGTGAATACAATGAGCGAGCAAACTTCTGGCATGTGTGTCGTCCATTTCCTCATCACTGTCCTCGCCCCAGCCAGTTTCAATACGCCGCCGCTTAGCTCGATGAGCTCTTGAAGACTCTTCTTCATCTTCAACATCGGTGGAATGTGCACGACTGATGGGACGACTCTCCTGTTCTTCTGTCCCACGCGTAAGTGTACTGCGACCCTCATCGTCTGACTCGTCAGGCTCGAACATCTCCAGCATTTGTCGGTGGAGGCCACGAGCGATCTTCGGTTTGGGCGCAGATGCTTTCCTTCGCTCGTCGGCAAATGCATTGACCACACGAAGAGGCTTCTTTCCACGCCTGTTGTGATCAAGAGGCCCAAGTGCATTACGGCCACGACGTCGAGCGAAGCCTCCATTACGACCCTTGGATGCGGCCGCTGCGAAAGGATCCAAGGTCGGTGTAAGCATTGACTGTAGGCGCATATCGTTCTCCTTAAGTTGTGGGTCCTGGATGTTCAGCTTCCTTCGCTTAGCGGCTTGACGCTCAGAAGACATGAAGTCCAGTAGAGCAGGGCCTGCGATCCGAGTCTTGATGTCTCCCAGTAACTTCTCAGACAGTTCGTGCTTGAGCTGATCGAGAGCTGCCAAGACAGGATCTAACGAGTCTGCCCTTTGCTTCTTCTCCAGCTCCAGATCCGCGGCTTCTTCTTCAGCAATTCGTTCTTCAATCGCCTTTCGCTTTTTGTCCGCTATGACCCGCTCTGGGCTCGGGCTTCGCTCGTATTGTGGGTCTCCGTATTGATTGCATTCCATGTTCATCACGTATGTGAACAGCGCTTGCATGTGGCATTCGCGAAAGCATCGTACGGTCTCGTCTTCGCCTCGTTTCGATTCTTCGAAAGTAACAAAGTAACCAGTCTGATCACACCGGACTGCACTCCACTTGAAGTTCTTCAGACGCCTCTTCAGATGATCGATCGTTGTGCTCAGTACAGGAACGTACTGGTGAGCGATGAACAGATACGGCGTTCGCTTCATTGTGGGCTTGATTGGTTCTCGTTCGATAAGAAAGTTCAAGGCCGCCTTGCGCGACAAGGGCTCTCGAGGTATCGGTATCGGTGGGCGCGTACCCTTGCCTGAAGGTCCCTTGGGCACATTTGCTGGCAGGTCGAAGTTGGCAGGTGAGACAGTTGTCTTCGCTGTGTGTCCAGCAAGCTTTGCTCGCAATTTCTCCTGCTCTTTGCGGGTCTGCTGCACTGCCATGTCCACCAGCTTTGCGCATCTTCTACCTTCGCGGTCTGTGTGGACCCTGACTGCCTGCATGCCAATGCGCTGGCCTGTGCCCTCACGCTCTGCGCGCTTCGCTGAAGTCGAGGCTTTGATCGCAGGTGTGTTGCGCATAGGCGCAGTATCACGGAACTTGATGAGACAAATTCCCAGGGGACTGCCATTGTCGGGGTGGACTTGGTTTTGTAACTTTTCTACTTCGCCGTAAGTTGAAAAGAAACCACGCAATTGCACATCCGCGGTCAATGGATCAAATCCAGTCACGACCACCTGAGTAGCCGGTCCAGGGCCGCAGGATATCCGCGCATCGAATGCGTACGGTTTGGCAACATAGGGTGCCAGCCTCAGTTTCGTCTTGGGTGCAGCCGGCCCCACCGTCTTGATGGCGTAGGCGCCCGTAGTGTAACCGGCAATGGCCAGACGGGGATCGGGAGGGGGAGATGGGTCGCCCTGTAACACAAGTCAAGTTAGCCTTAATGTCACAGGGCGACCACATCTGATCGTATCAAGTGTAACCTTCATACCTTGTCCAATATTTGTTTGTATGTCGGCGGTCGCGATTGGCGAGCCTTCTTGTCCAGCTTCGAATCGAGGAGCGGGTCGTATGTGATGCGCTGGCCGAGGACGCCATCTGGAGGGAATATTGATATCCGCGTCTCGGGCGGTGTGTTTACGGGTGTGATGGTGTCGGTGCCATTGGTTGGCGCGCTCGACGGCGCTGCACGCGAAGTGGCAGTCTTGTGCATCGTCTCGTATGAGGATCTCGTGGACCGCGGACTGGACGGCTTGCCAGGCGGAGACGAGTCTGTGTTGGTCAAGGGTGTGAGAGCTTGCAGTGTTATCCGTTGACCAGAACGCGACATGGTGCTAGGGCCCAAGAATGAGGAGGAGAGGGGTAATGGTCAGGCGCAGTGCGGAGGTAGACTAAGAAGTGGAGGTGGAGTTGCAGGCGGAGGTGGAGGTGTCCAGGTCGAGAGCGTTCAGCAGGTGGTGGTCGGAGCGCTGCTCATGGCTGTCAAGTGAAGAGGTTCGGGGCGGTGCTCGGCCCTTGGTTGGGCTATCGGCTGCGTCTGACGCCTTCACCTTGGATGCTGAAGCTGCTCGGGCGGCGCGACGCGAGCGTGGCTGGCGCGGTGCCTGTCTTTCTTACACACGCTGCTGGTCGCTGAGCATCGGCTCTGGGCCAACACACGTATTCTGGCCTTTTGCTGCAGCGGCGCACCCAGATAGCTGGCGTCCGTCAGTTTAGCAGCCCTTTCCGCGCGCCATTACTGTATCAGGGGTTGTGTGCTGGGCGGTCGAAAACAATATCAGACGCGGTGCTGGACTCGGCGGTCCTGCAGGGTTGGAAGGATGGGATCCACACGCGCGACCGACGCGTGCCGGCAGCTCACAGCTCGCTCGACGCAGTAGAGATGCGGTGCAAAGGAGGAAAACGAGGCGAGCGAGCACGCAGCAGCGGTTTGCACAGGCAGACGGCTGGCGGCAGGCGGGTGATGGCTTGGGAATGTGAAGTCAATCGAAGACTAAGGTCCAGCGGAGACCCGCGCACAGACGACAGTCAGGAACTGCCCCTGGGCGACGCAGTTTCTTGCATCGACAACCAACCATCGACAAGTCATTAAACAACTCCACACATCACAACTCCTCACAAGCAGTCGCGCAGACTCCTGCATGCTACCTTGTCCCACAGAAATGCCCTACAACGCCGATTTCGAGTCGCGCATCGAGATACCTGAAGACATGTAGTCTCTCAGCCCTGCGACGTCATCGCCCCGCATCACAAAAACATGGCAGGACGTGTCGGTGCTTCAACAAAGGTTGCTCATATGCGACGACCGTGTACGATGACTGAAGATGATATGTGTATTGGTTGAGGGCTGGTACGGCTCACGTGAGGATCCATGTCTGCTTTGACCACGCACACGACACCAAGCATCGCCGAGCGCACCCGCCGAGCGGCCTCAGAAGACCACGTTGAGATGGTTCTTATACACATCGGTGGTCCTGGGCGTTATACCGTAGTTACGGCAAGGTGAAAGCTGTTGATAGGTATCCTACGCAAACGGTGTAGAACGAGCGTTAGTGGTGCTGGTGACGAGACTACACAGACACGGTGTCAGGCCTCACTGGTAACGCTTTGGCTACTGCCGAGTGCGATCCGAGTGTTAGAGTCTCATATTTATCTTGGTTTTCCAGTGTGATCTTCGTGTCTCTTATCCTGTGCCTTCCTCACAATCTACTCCTCCACCTAATCCACAAACTTTCCCTCAACCCACCCCTTCCTCTTGACCCCTAACTCCACCGCCGCATACCCCCAATCCGTCCCGTGGTTATGACCCTGGTTCTTATTCTCACCCGCAATCCCCGCCCTATACAGCCCCTGCTCCTCGCTCAACAGCGTCAATAAACCAAAAATAACAGGGACATTGCCATCGAGTTGCAGACGCATGAGTCCGTGGCTCACAGCCTCGGAGATGTACTCGAAGTGCATTGTCTCGCCCTTGATCAGCACGCCGATGGCGATGATGGCGTCGAAGGGCGCGGTGGAGGCGGCGTTCTTGGGAGCAGAGACGGAAAGTTGCGTCAGATCGGAGGCCGAGCCTAGGAGGTCGGCGGCGGCGCCTACGACGCCTGTGGACGAGGATTGTACTTGAGAGGCAGAGTAGAGTCTGCGGGTGCGGTGGGTGTTAGTGATGCTTTTTGAGCTGTGTACCAGTGTGCGATCCTCCTTGAAACTTCGCTCTTCTTGGCTACGAGAGGATGGAATCAACGCACTGCTTGACTGCATACGGCAGCTCGTAGCTCCCCGGCACGCTCTGAATCACAATGTTATCATCCTTGACACCAGACGCAGCGAGCGCCTTCTTTGTGCCGTCGAGGAGCGCGTCGATCAGTGTCGTGTTCCACCGTGCGTGGATGATGCCAATGCGGAGACCAGAGCCTGTATACCGTCAATACATTTTCTCATGGTAGCAGTACCGGTAGCTGTGGAGGAGCACATGTGCGTGGAGCTCGACATGGCGGGGGAGTCAAGCGGGATGGCGGGGTCACACACCATCGTAGCTCTTTGCCTCGCCGGGTCCTTTGAGGATAGCCATTCTGAAGTGTTTCTAATGTGAGATGGGTGAATAGCTGTCTGAGGATACGAAATACGACAACAGTTGATGTGCGTGGGGTATTGGTACTGTTGCTTGGATAGCTGGAATGCAGGAACACGGTCAGGGCAAAGCGAGCCCCACCACATCGCGACAGGGATGTGAGGTTGTGTTGTCATCACACAGACAGGGGCCTTGAAGCTGAAACAATCAACAGCAGATCACCATCTCATATACGAGCAACTGCATGCACAGTGACACAACAGTGTGACAGGTTAACAACACGAAATTTTTGTTCATTCCAAGCTAGCACGACCCTCTTGGGTGCGATACAGCCGATCCATCTAAAAGATCATAACATGCAACTCCGTTAAAAGAGCTTTCGTAACACCGGCCAAACCCGTACATATGATATCCAGAGCGCTCTTCGGACGCCAATTCCAATAAATCCACGTGACTACTTGCTTACTCGACGGTGACCGACTTGGCAAGGTTACGGGGCATGTCAACGTTGACACCCTCAGCAACCGCCATCCAGTAGGACATGAGCTGCAGAGGAATGACGTTGATCAGACCCTGCAAGCAGTCGACGTTGCTGGGAACCTCGATCTTGTCGGTCTTATCTGTGGGGAATTCGGGGTCGTCCTTGTTGCAGATGATGATTGGTCGTCCGCTACGGGCAATGACCTGCTGGTAGGCGTTGAGCGACTTGGCGAAGATGTCGTCGCGGGTGAGGATCATGACGATGGGTAGGTTCTCGTCAACGAGAGCAAGAACACCGTGCTTGAGCTCTCCAGACATGACAGCCTCGCAGTGGAGGTACGAGATTTCCTTGATCTTCAGGGCACCCTCAAGAGCGGTGGCGTGCTGAGAGCCACGGCCGAGGAGCAACAGACTCTTCTGGTCCTTGAAGCGCTCGCAGAGCTTCTTGATGGGCTCATCAAGCTTGAGTGTCTCCTTGAACTGCTCCGAGATCTTTGTAAGACCAATCATGATCTCCTCGCGCCTCTTCTGCTTGGAGGCGCGGTCCTCGCTAAGAGACAGCGCAAACATGACCATGCAGACGAATTGGGAGGTGTAGGCCTTGGTGGAGGCAACACCGATCTCGGGACCGGCGTTGATGTGGACACCGCAGTGGGTGAGGAGAGAGATGGAGGAACCGACGTTGTTGACAACACCAACGGTCAGAGCACCACGCTCCAAGCAGTAGCGGAGAGCCATGAGCGAGTCGGCGGTCTCACCGGACTGGGAGACGAAGACGCAGGTGTCGTCACGGAAGACGGGAGCCTTGCGGTCCAGGAAGTCAGAGGCCAGCTCGACAGCGATGGGGATCTCAGTCAGCTCCTCGAAAATACCACGGACAGCCATGCAGGAGTGGTATGAGGTACCGCAAGCAATGAAGATGATCCTGCGGCATCGGCGGATGGTAGCAAGGTACTGGCGGAGACCACCAAGTGTGACGGTCTTGTTCTCGGCATCGAGACGACCACGCATAGCGTTGACAACCGACTCGGGCTGCTCGAAAATCTCCTTCTGCATGAAGTGGTCGAAGCGGCCCTTCATGATCTCCTGGAGCTGGATCTCCAGAGTCTGGATGGCACGGACGTTGGAGGTACCGTCGTCCTTGTTCAGACGGTGGATGTTGAGGGAACCCTCGTGGATGTGCGCAATGTCGTCGTCCTCGAGGTACAGGACCTTCTTGGTGTGCTCGACGATGGAGGCTGGGTCGGAGGACAGGAAGAACTCGGTGGGCATGGGAACGCCATCGTCGGAGAGGAAAGCGCGCGACTGCGAGCGGTGCAGAAGCGACTTGTCAGGGGGAGCGAGGAGGTTGTTGGACTTCTTCAAGGCAACGTTGTGTGCGGCGCTCTCTGCAGGCAGGGCGGTATGCTCGTCGTTGTACTCGACATCGACAAAGTCGACCTTCATCTTCTTCTGTGTTCGGACACCGATGACAAGGGGCGAACCCTTGCGGGCGGCGACGACCTCATGGGGGTAGTGGATGGACTTGATGAGAAGACCAAAGGCACCCTGCAACTCCTTGATGACGGCCTTGACCAGCGAAGGGAAGCTGAGGTCGGGGTGCTCAGAGTGGATGTACTTGGTGAGCTTTGCAATGGCCTCGGTGTCGGTCTCGGTCTCGAACTTGTAGCCCTTGCTCTCGAGCAGAGTCTTCAGCTCCTTGTAGTTTGTGATGATGCCGTTGTGGACGACGGAGAATTCCCAGTTGGGGTCAGACCTGCAGTCGAAAAGTCGTCAGTTCGTGTCCGCGGGGGAGTTGCGTAATGGAATGGGTTACACGGCGGGGTCGGCGAACGCGCAAGAGCTCAACAACTACAGCTCGAGCGTGCCACGCGTCAGGCAAAACAGCTGCAAGGAATCGACGTACCTGTGGGGATGGCAGTTGACGCGCGAGGGAGGACCGTGGGTGGCCCATCGCGTGTGGGCAATACCAGCGTGTGAGTCGAAGACCTTGTTCAGGTCGAAGTTCTGCTCCTCGACGAGCTTCTTCAGCGCGGCAACCTTGCCGACCTCCTTGACGGCGTAGACCTCGTTCTTCTTGTCGCCGTCAATTGCCAGACCGGCCGAGTCGTAGCCGCGGTACTCTAGACGTGCAAGACCTGAGGGGTAGCTAGTTAGAAGCTGCCCGCTGGGCTTCGAGAGAGCAGGCTGTCGCTGCAAGTGGGGCAGGAATTGTAGATGCAGCCAGAGAGCGACGTACCATTGACGAGTGTGTCGAGGATGTACTTCCTGTCCTTCTCCACCAGGTAGTTGATGTACCCGAAAATTCCACTGTTGGTCATTGTGGTCAGCCTCTGGTTTGCTGTGCCATTTGCGGCTCACAGCTCACTGCTCGCAGCTCGCAGCTCGCAGCACACGCGGGGCAGGTCGACTTACCACATGGCGAGGAAACGAAAGAACTGTGTAAGACGGTAACAAGGGAAACGATCGTAAGGGCGTGTCTCGTGTGATTGGAGAGTGCTGAGCAATATGCAGGGAGAGAGAGGAGATGGTGTGAGAGGAGCGAAAGAGCGGTCGGTGGTGGTGATATTTGTATCTGAGCAAGCCAAGCTCCAGCGAGCCCACCTTTCTCCATATCTATCCCCGCTAGCAGCATCTCTGCAGGCGTCTCGCATAGGCCGGTGGCGCTCCTTGACGCTAAACACACCACCCTTTCATCTTGCCTGTCGTGTCCCAAGCGCTGATACCACCTCAGCAGCCGCAAATCCATTCCTAGGAAGACGACTCCTATTCCGCCGAACGTCATGCCCTGCCCTGCCCTGCTGTACCTACCCACCAGTGCTTTGGACGTGGCGGCTGTTGTCGTTCCTGATCTGCCGCTACCGTGTATTGATGCTCAGGGACGCGAGGCGCAGCGTCCTAAACATAGCAACACCATACCTGTTGGCTGCAGCTCTACCTCGACGCTTGAGCATTTTTTCTCTTCACGATGCTATTTTGCGACGCCTCCAATTCTCGTACCTAGTGGCGGTCGTCGCTTTGGCCAGTACACCACTATTGCCTGAGCCATGGGTTGCTGACCGCGGTTTGGAAGCCCATGTTCCTAATCACTCCGTTGTGCCGGAAACAGGTGCTCAAGCTACGTCAGCAGCACCATCCATGCCGGAACGAGTCAAGGCATCTATCAACACTCGCCAACCCATCCCGGCCATTGGCCTTTGTTTTCTCGTAACTCAGGGTAAGTGGACAAGATGGTTCGGTACTCGCTTCATTTCATAGCCTTGCAGACATGGCAGAGAACCACAGCGACATGCCCTCGGTGGTTGTCAAGGGCCCCACTGGCGATTCATGCCGCTGCCAACAATGCACTCAACCAGACTTATTCGCAGCTCGTGCACCACGAGAATGGCCACCACGCTTGGAGCGTTTGCTTCTGCACAATTGTCATCTTTGAATGGACATTGTGGTCCTGCAAGCCCTGTCTCACACAAGATGGCGGCGCAGAAGCGAGCTCAAACATGGTCCTATCAGCCTCTGTGTACCTCCACGTTGACATCTATTCACACAACCCTGGAGGTCTTCACACAACCTGAGACAAGGCTCGCCATGCACTCACTTCACATGTACACCGTCCACAGTCCCGTGCACCTTCCCACCCACACCGTCTACAGACAGCGCCGCACGCACCCCAATTGTACGGTGAAAGACTTGACACTACTGCGCGCTTTCCCATTGCAGCCAGCTAGCCCACCAGCACTGTGCATACCGCATCTTCAGCTGTGAGGCAGGCTAGCCGAGCCGAGTCTCTGGACGCCCTTCACTTCACTTCACCTCACCTCGTAAGACATGAACAGCTGACTGCACGGAAAGTCGTGTTGGTGCTGAATTGGAGGAACGCGCTGTGGAGTCTTGTCAGACAGGAATGACGGGCGTCGATACGGCGTGCCGGCGTGGCGTCGCGCTATCGTCAGCCGCACTTCAGCCTTACGGACCGCTGCTGGCCGAACGCCGCCTTAACATTGTATTGCGGGTTAACGTGCGCCGGTGTATGTCTTGCATGGCTTGATAGCGTGTGGTGGTTCTCGCCAGCCCCGGCGATGAGTGGGAAGCTAGCAGAGAACATCCATTTTGAGCATTAATGGTGAATAGTTTCAAGTTCTCGGCGACTTTCACACTGCACCATCAAACCAAACAAAGTTCTATACAATCCAGACACCAGTAAATCCCAATCAAACACCCATCAAACCCGCCATCCACAAAATCCTACAAATTCATAGTAACCGTCATACTCCCCCCATGCACCATCAACATAGGCCCCAATCC
>JAPEUT010000149.1:0-66102 GCA_027946375.1 Neodidymelliopsis sp. IMI 364377
ATTTAGGGGTGTGGAATGTCGGGGTGAGGGTTTTTTTTCTGGTTGAGTTCTGTGGGAGGGGGGTTTGGTGTTTTGCGATTAAGGAGAGGGGGGGTTTTTTTTTTCAGGTCTGGGAGTTTAGGAGTTGGGAATGGGAGGGATTCTGATGGTTTAGATGGATAAATATATAGCTACGCAGCGGAATTGCACTTCATGACATACCAATCATCCCTTGTCGTCTCTGTCTTTCTCTCCCGTCTTCCACGTGGCCTCGCGTGGCGTGCTCGGTCACTGTTCTGAGCTCGAGAGGAAAAGTCTTTGTTTATCTTTGTTTGCAACGAAACCGTGCACCAGAACCCACAATTACAGTTCTCTACAGTTCATTCCTCTCACTTTCTGCACGTCACATCACTCCAATCGAAGAAGCAACAAGGTTTAAGACTGAACTTTTTCACGTTCTCAACTCTACTCTACTATGCTTTGTATCTCTCTTCTCAACGACCTCTTCTCTCTTAGATCTGGTCTGGTATTTCCACGTGCCGCTGCACACCGCCGACTCAAGTAAACAAGAAAACAATAGAAAAACAGAAAAACACGACGCCATGGCTTCATGCTATGCTTCGCTCATGCAGATGAGGGGTGGATTCAAGGAGAGACATGATGGGTAGAACAAACAAGTAAATGATTAGGAACAAGTACATACAAGAAGTGAAGAAGATGGGGGGATGCCGCTGTTTTATTTTCCAGGGTGGTGAAGAAGAGGTTTTGTGGTTGGTGTTGGGGTTGTGGTGATGCGTGGTTGAGAGATGTTTGTACAGGCGGAGTGGGAGAATAGGTGGGTATGTGTGGATGAGAGACGGACGTAAACTAATAAGTAAACGCCTCCTCAATGAAGTCCACACACCCCTCTGTCATCCACGGACGAACCGCAGCGCGCACGCCGTCGGCCATTCCTCCGCTCGCGCAAACAGTCACGGCCATTGCACCAACGCGGCCACGCACCTCCTCTTCAAGCAGCGTGTCCATGTTCGGACGCCCTGCAAACATCTTCACTGTGTCGCTGCTGCTCTCGACACGGCCCTTGGGCCGCGAAATGAACAGCTTGATCCGTAGGCATTGCTTGCGTCCTGGCATGCGCAGGATCTCGTCCATCCACGGGCGCACCCACTCGAGACACTCGGAGTCGGGGACCGTCCAGATGAGGACAATTTTCTGGGTTGCGGTCGTCCCGCGGTTGAAGCCGTTGATGAGGTGCTTCATGTACATGACTTGGTGGGTGATGCCGACACCGCCTGCGAAGAGGACGAGCGTGCCGTACGAGTCCAGGGAGTGGTGGCCACCGTAGGGGCCCTCGATGAAGCCGAAGGTGGTGAAGGTCTCGTTGGGCGCTTTGCACGCTCGCTCGTACATCTTGCGCGTCAGACCGGTTCGGGCACGGCAGATGAGGCTGATTTGCTTCGATTTCTGGGGTGCGCCGGGGGCCATGAGCGCGTCGCCCTCGAGGATGGGGAGTGTCATTTCCTTGGACTCCGGGGTCAGGGTAGGAGCCCAGGCGACGGAGAAGGGATGCGAGTGGATGCCGGCCATGGCGGGCATCCACATGTGGACGTGGCACCCAGGGCGAGGAGTCCACTCGCGGACCATGTCGATGGTGACGCGCACGGCCTCACCGGGCATGGCCTCGACGCGGATGCGGCTCCTCTGCTTGAGAGACAGGCCGTAGTAGGTGATGGAGGCGAGACGGCAGAACCACTCGAAGCCCCAGAAGAAGAAGATGAGGTACATCCAGGGGACCTGGGGCAGGGCGTGGAGCTCGAGGTGCTTGTAGAGACCGACCAGCGCGGCGATGACCATGAGGCGGTGGATAGAGAGGAAGGTCTCGTAAAAGGCGTGGCGGAAGGGAGACCAGGCCTGGATACCGAGGAAGGTGAAGGCGACGGTGCCGACCATACCCCAGCCGTAGGAGCCCTCGTGCTGGAGACCGTTGGAAACTGCTTGCCAGCTGGCGCCCTCGGCGGTGTTGTACATCCAGGCGACGGTGTGGACGATGGCTTCGGCGATGGTGATGCGGGCGGCCCAGCGGTGGAAGAGGTTGAAGTCATCGTACGAGACCTGGAGGAGGGTGATGAGGGGGTTGTTGCGGAGAGCGAAGAGGACAGTCGGGATCAGGTTGAGCGCGGCCAGGGTTCCACTGCGGCCACGCAGCGAAGCAATGGTCTCCTTGTGGTCCAAAACGCTGTACGGCAGCGCAACGCACCACGCAATGTTCAAGCCGACGTAGATGACCAGCATGATGGTGTGCCATCGGCCAGGGAGGGTTCCGTTGTCAATTGCGCTGCTGATCTGGAACTGGGCGTTGTGCTTCTTCTTCCAGAGAGGTGCCATCAAGAGATGGCGGTTGAGCCAGGGCCACCAGGAGGTCTGGTTGGTGGCCCAGTACGCCTGCCGTGAAGGGTTGCCCATAACAGTCAAGTGACGGTTGTGGCGCCACCACATGTTAGCGACGCGCAGACCCAACAGCACGATGGCCATGCCGACGAGCATGTACAGGAACGTGTCGACCCAGAGGAAGTTGCCGGTCTGGTCGACACCAGTCAGGCCGTACGAGTACTTGAGGCCGTCAAAGTCGGCGGCGTCCCATCCATCGAGAAAGTGGCGTCGTGTGAGGGAGGTGTTGAGAAGGGGAGTCTCCACCGGGGAGACGGCGAGGTCGGCCATGTGTGCGGTGTCCTGGAGGATTTGTTTGTTGTTGTACAGAGTTGCAAGGGCCCTGGTTGCGTGGGAATGCGAATGCGAATGGGGAGAACGAAGGTGGCTGTCGAGGTGGGCGAAGTGTGACATAAGAGTCGATGAACGTTGTTATCGCACAACCGGGTGCGAGGATCCAAAGGGATGAAAGGAAGAAGTGCGAGGAAGCTCTATCCCAGGTGACGATGTGCGTTGATCAGTGGGTCGAAACGCAGTCGATCTTGACAGTGTGGGACAAAGTGTAAGGCTGGTCACCGTGAATGCATCACAATGTCTTGGAAGGTGTTACTGTGAGTGCACGATGGAAGCGAGAAAGGAGCCAGTCGACAATGCGCAGCACAGTCGAGGTGGAGGAAGCAAATGACGTCTTCGGTGGTGGTGATGGTGACCAGAAGGCGAACGTGAAGGGCAGGTAGGTGGGTGGGCAGCAGGGAGTCAATAAGCCTCAGGTAGTGTCCGGGGGGTGTGAGAAGTGCAAGTGAGTGACGTGTGGCGTAGAAAGGATGGGTCGTGGATCAGTCGAGGAAGAAACGATTGTGAGTAGACTGCGGCCGTAACGAGGGAGCCAGCAGACTAGGTGGAAGCGAATGAAATCAAGGACAACAGGGAAAAGATCCGCGGTGAGAAGAGCTGGTCGAGGGGACAGGACGAACTTGTGGGCAGCGAGGCGATGTCTTGACTCTATGAGCGCGGGTCAGCCAATGGAGCGCTGGGCCCACTCGAATCATCGCACGGCGTGAAACGGCCAGGGGCAACGGCCAACCAGTCGATGGGCGTGCCTGGCAGCGCCGTCGAAACGGCCAGGATCTGAACCTTGCAGAGGCTCAGCTCACCGTCTTTCGAGCCGGCCAACAGGCCAACGAGGCCAGCGAGCGGGCCAGGCCGCCAATGCACTTGACGCTGGCGGTGCTGCCGAGCTCCGTCTGGAGTCTTGTCAAGTCGCCGCTACGCGCTTGTCCTACGCCTGTCGCGCTGGATACGATGCCATCGTATCTCTAGCCTCTGCGACACGGGCAGCCAAGTGTCTTGCAAGAGCTGCAGTCGTCGGGTGCCGGTACGTCGACTCTCCCGCCCGGTGCATAGCGGCATGCCCCTTCACCTCGCCTCCCATGACAACCACCACCAAGATGCCCTGAAATTGCGTCAATCGCTGCAAAGATGAACGCGAGGGACCCAAGAATCCCACACGGAAAAACCCACGCGCCCATCCATTTCAGTCTGCAGACTCCGGGCGTCTGGAACACCAGCCCGTCATGATGCCTGCTCCGATCTCCCCAAAGCGTCTGCCATGCTAACGGCCCTCCGATGCGCCGCCCCTGCCATGCTGCTGTGCAATCTCCTCTGTCTTCCGTTGTCAGAACCACCAGAATCCGCAGAGCCCTGCTCATCTCCACTATCAGCGCCTACACCTCGTCCTCCGCTGTGGTTTGATTTGGGCGGGGGGCGCGCCAGGTGCCAGGCCACTCGGTCGCGGACGTCCGCTGTCAGGCGGGTGACGGGGTTGGCCTGGACGGTGCCTGACTAGATGCCGACCTGGCTGAACTGAATTGAACTGAACTGAACACCGAGGACATGCCAATGTTGCCATGTGTGCCTCCTCCCACCCATGCGAGAAATCATGCACTGATCACGCCTGCGCCACGCGACAGCTGCCATTTACCCTTCCTTCCCTTGGCAACACACCCAAAAGAAGCGCTTGACGCCCCTCTTCAAACACCCAATAGCGGCTCAAAGTATTGAAACTTGACACACGACACTTGTTTACCCGGTCTTGCATGAACATGTCTCGTTTCGCATCGCGAAGCGTCATGACGATACGCCCATCTGATCTCATCGCATCGCATGGCAATCAATCAATCAATCGCATCGGCATGTTGACGTTCCGTTTCCAAAACACTCGCTACCCGTCTACCCTTATCCATACCCATCCACCTCGTTTATCTACACCCGACGCCCATGTTTCGCAGTCCCCAAAACAGCACCTGCCCCGTGCATCAAAGACTCACGACCCACGCACAAATCTCACGTGCCAAATTTGTAGTTTTAGAAAACACCAGAAGAAGAAAAAAGTCTGTCTAGAATGCGCGACTCAGCGAATCTCCACTCGTGCGAATCCTTCGCCGGCGGAGGGTGAGAGGGGCAAAGGTGCCGAGTATGCGAGGCGAGGCGAGGTGATGAGATGAGATGGGGACAGGTGTAGTGGAGTGGAGGAAGTGGATGGGTAGGTGAAGATATCTAAAACCCAGACCTGCGATCTTCTTCACGCATAGATGGAGCGTGAATAGCTCAGTAACGAATCAACAGATGTACCATCCATTCTGCTCACCCAATCCAATCACCCACGCCCTGACCTAAATACCTATCCATCTCACCACCCGTCAAAAAAGCTTAATGAAACGCTTCCTCCACCCCTCTATCCCTCTTAAACACTAGCGCGCTTTCTATTCTCTGCAACCCGCTCCAGTGCACTGTGCTTATCCGCTCCGCTGTCAATGTGAAACGTTTCGATAGACTAGTCTCTGCTGTATCGATTTGTAGGAATGGCGCTTGCTCGAGGATATGAGGTGGGAGGGTGTTGGTGTGTATGAAGGTGTTGTGGTGATGCAGAAGCGTGGGGTGAGTGAGATGATTGGAGAGAAGGAAGAGGGAGGAGAGGTGAAGTGAAGCACTTAACGTATAACCGCTATGTACTCACTCATTCCTCCTTGTTAGTACCAAAAGAACACGAACAAAACCCCCAAAATAAAAAGAGTAGTTACACAACACCACAGATACCATCTCGAAACCAAAAATCCAAGTCAATGCTTTCCACCTCTTCACATCCATCTTCCCTCTCCTCCCTCACCTCTTAACTCCTCATCCCACCCAACCCAAACTCAACCCAAAACAAAACAAAACAAAAAAATACTTGCCGATTCATCCCGTCTTCCTCCTCTCTTTTCTACACATCCAAGTTTCATCTCCCCATCGGCCCGTTTAGCAAACAATCAAGCAGGTACCCGCAATGTATTGTAGGATTTCTATTCCAATATTGGCATTAGTATTGACAAGACAAGACAAGACAAGTCTGGGCACGCGCCGAAGTGGATGGAGTGGGTATACATCCCTACTAAGCGCAGCTAGGTGAGCTAAGGTGAGGTGAGGTAAGCTAAGGTGATGGGAAGGATAGCGGCGCTTGGGGTTGTGTCTGGTTTGGGTTGGTTTGGAGTGGAGTGATAGTGCATACATAATCATACAATAGGTAGGTGCCTATTTATGGATACATACATGCATAGGTTTAGAAAGACAGGCAAGTATATTGACTACGTGCTGAGTACCTACGTGGGATATTTGTTGGGTATTCGCTGGCACAAGAGAAGTATGTATGGACTGGAAATAATGACATGGCTAGGACTACGACGTAGAAGGAGATGTCGCGTCCTCGACGTATGCAGCTTTCTCTTTGCCTTTGATGCTGCTGTCGATAGTGTTCTCTGCCTCATCCTCAACCGTCTCTTTGCCCTTCTCGCTGACTCCAGTCTCCATGAAGTTCTCCCCCAGCGTGTCCGTCTCCTCCCGCTTCTCCTCGCTCTGTGATGCTGCCACATCGTCGTTCTTCTCCTCGTTCTGTGCGTTGGCTGCTTCCTCGGCTTGCCTCCTCTCTTCCTCCAATCGCTCCCTTTCCTCGCTTGCAGCCACTCGTTCCAATCTCTCCCTCTCTTCCTGCGCATGCACCATTCGCTCGCCAATGCCTGGCCACAGACTTGCCACGAAGATGGCAACCCCGCGCTCAACTGTCCTCATGCTCTCCCTCACCCATCCAAGCTGATTGTTCCTCTGCTGCTGCAACAGTCGTCTCGCCGCTTCTTCGGGCGTCACTCTCCCGTTTGCCGGCCCCTGCGCATCTGCGGGCTGCTGAGGAGCATTGCGCCCCTGCACGATCCTGTCAGCGTTGGGAAGTAGTGCCTCGAAATGCCTCCGCACAAGGTTGAGTTGCGCCTCGAAGATGCCCAGCTGTACGAGATACACAATCCCAGCAATGCTACCAAGCAATAGAGGTCGGTACCAACCGCCGCCACCAGCAAAGATGTAGACGAAACAGGCGAGTTTGAAGATAAGCCAGAGATGGCCTGCGATGTTGCCGACGCGGTCGTTCTCTGCTGGAGCAACGGCGTTCGCATTGGGAGCGGGCTGGTTCTGGGCCTGGCGCTCGTTCTGGTTCTGGATGATGTCCTGGATAACGCGTTGGGCGACGTTTTGGTCAAACTCGTTGGGTGGCTGGGCTTGAGCAGGCTGCTGTGTCGGTGTAGGCTGGAGGCTGCCAAGCTGGTTGTGCAGGTTGTGAGAGCTCTGTGCGATTTGCTGGCCCAGACCGGCAATGAGCTGTCTGTTCTGGTTGAACTGATCTACAAAGGCTTCGGACGGTAGAGTTGACACGAATGGAGTGGTTGTGTATGTGCCACGTTGATCGAACAGGACGCCAACAGGGCCCTGGGGACTGGACAAGAGGAACAGCTCTTGAGGTGCGTCAGAAGGCAGAGTGCGTGTAGCAGCCGACGCCATTGCAATGAGAGGATCAGACGCCGCTGCAGCTGGGGTTCCTGCAGTCGACTGAGCGAGCTCAGAAGCAATCCTAGCTTCATGCGCGTCCAAGGCCCTGCTGAACTCGTTTGCTTGTCTTCTGACTTCACCCGCCGCCTGACGCAGACCAATGACGTCCATGTTGAGCTGCATGGTGGGGTCAGACAGGCCACTCTCGACCATATTCAGGTTGTGTGTGATGGTCCGGAGGTGCTCACGGATACGCTCAATGCGCCAACCGGGGAATGATGTCGAGCTAGATGCAGGTTGGGCATCAGACGGAGCATTCTGTGTAGTCGGGTCGAGCAAAGTGCGAACGTTGTCCACCTCTTGCGCCGCCTCCTGCAGGGTGCGTCGAAGTCTCGGTAACAGCCAGCTCAGAGGTACGTTGACGCCACCAGGCGCAGGCGAGCCGAATGGACGAGGTGGGACGGCAAAGGCGGCAGGGTGAGGCACAGGGCGTGGCAGCGTTGGCTGTCCAGGGCGCAGAGGCATGTTCGCGGTGAAGTTGTTGTATGTGACGGTCCAGCGCGAACCATTTGGCCCAACGCCTTCTTGCCGGATTGCTCTGCCGTTGGGAGATGCGACATTGGCTAATCGAGGTGGTAGTTGACCAGGGAGAGGCGCAGCAACACCTTGTGCTGGAGCAGGCATAGTGTTCTGACCTGGTGTCTCTGGCGCTGGCGTGGCAGGGGGAGCACCATCCTGACCTAGCAGCTGTGTGATCCGTTGCTGTATCTCCGGAAGCGGCATGGCGTCTGCAGGGCCGAGAGGGTTGAGCGGCTGCTGGACATGGTGATGGTGGTGCGGGTGGTGGTGGTGGTGAGGCTGTGGTATGGTTCGGAAGGGATTTGTCTGGAGTGGTGGGCTCGCAGGCAGAGGCGATTGCGCAGTCGCTGTACGTGGAGCTGCAGAGGGTGTTGGAAGCTCGCGAAGAACTAGATGCAAGCTCTGGTCTTTGGACTCGCGAATCTGGAGCTCTGTCAGCTTGCACGTGTGAGGGTGAGAGCTTGACGACGCACGTTGGCTGCGCCGAAGACGTTTTCCAGTGTGTCGGCGTCGTTAGCTACGAGCCTGCCTCTGTAGATCAGACGCATGCGCTCAGGACCGGGGTTCGAGGGCGCGACATGCTGGATCTTGAGGCGCAGCTCTCTGACGGTGGTGGAGGCGGGGAGGTCCTGCAGACGGATGCCGCCCTCGATCTCGCTGGAGGGCGACAGGATCTTCAGGTCGAGTGTCAATGCGCCTTCTGCCATGTTGGATCACAGTGCAGACCGGCAGAGGGCAGGGTGGATGGGAGCGAGGGTTGCTGCGTGTTTGTATACGTTGCAGTTAATGGGCCGGTATGGTCACTGGTCAGCTCGGTCCTGTCATAGACTGGCCCATGTATGCCGGAGAGAGCAAGTGCAGTGAAGGGGCCTGCAGTTGGCTCTTCTGTAGAATCAGAGCAAAGACACTCGACCTTCACCTCGGCACGTTGTTTGTCGATTGTCGATACGCTGTGCAGCGCACGCGACGTGACGGTCGGTGCCATGGTCGACCATCGACGACGCCGACGACGACGACGGCTCCTCCGAGGCCAGGGCCGGTGCCGCCGCGACGTCATTGGCTGCGGCGGCCTCGAAAAGTGTCTTGCACGACGCCCGCTCGTCATCCTCTCGCCCGCCATCCGCCTTGGAGGCTCCTCCACCATAGACAAGCGCTGCAGTACACGCTTGCACAGTAGATGAAGTAGACCAAGTAGACAATGACCTCTACTTGCTCCCGCCAGCTCCTCCGGGCCTCTACCCGCCGGCGACAGGTAGCCTTGCAGCCGGCCTACTCGCGCACACCCGTCCCCTCGCGCACCTTCTCCTCGTCGCGCCCTCTCCACGAGCAGCAGCACCGCAAAGAGTCGTTTCGCTCGCGGCTGGGCGCAGCGCTGGGCAAGACGCGAATCAAGTGGGAGCCCATCCCCATTGCCCTCGGCGTCGGCTTCCTCGGCGCATTCCAGCTGTATCGCATCCAGCGAAGAGAAAAGCACACACAGACAGAGCAGGACAGGGGCGAGGATGTCGATCCACAGGGACGCCCAAAGAAGCGCGAACGCATACGGCCCAGTGGGCCATGGACCGTCCAGGTCATGTCGACCCTGCCGCTCAAGGCCCTCTCGCGCCTCTGGGGCAAGTTCAACGAAATCGACATCCCATACTACTTCCGTGTCCCGGGCTTCAAGCTATACTCCTTCATCTTTGGTGTCAAGTCAGTCTTTGCCATTCTTTAGTATCAACACACCCAATACTAACCATCCTACAGTCTGAACGAGGTATCGGAACCAGACCTCCACGTCTACCCCAACCTGGCCGCCTTCTTCTACCGCACTCTCAAGCCTGGCGCTCGCCCCCTCGATCCCAATCCGAACGCTGTCCTCTCCCCTGCCGACGGCAAGGTCATCCAGTTTGGCACCATCGAGCACGGCGAAGTCGAGCAGGTCAAAGGTGTGACCTACAGTCTGGACGCACTGCTTGGCTCCAACCGGCCTTCAAGCTCCTCCTCCAACGTCGCCGATTCTCAGATCCGCTCCTCGGAGCATGTAAAGACGCCTGCAGACCAGGAGGATACGGTTCGCGCCGACGAGGAATTCGCAAACGTCAACGGCATCTCGTACACTCTCCCCAACCTCTTCTCTGGTCCCTGGCCAAAGGGTGGAAAACCAGCCGAAATGCCCACAGACCAGTCTACGCACTCAACCCCCAGCTCTGAGGCAGAAGTCCGCGCCGACCTCGCCCTCTCTGAATCTGCTCGCCCCTGGTGGGCACCTGCCTCCCAGAAGACACCTACTGCACTGTACTACTGCGTCATCTACCTCGCCCCGGGAGACTACCACCGCTTCCACTCGCCCGTTTCCTGGGTTGTCGAGTCGCGCCGCCACTTTGCCGGCGAGCTGTACAGCGTATCGCCCTACCTGCAACGAACCATGCCCGGCCTCTTCACCCTCAACGAACGTGTCGTTCTCTTGGGTAGGTGGAGATGGGGGTTCTTCTCATACACGCCCGTGGGCGCCACAAACGTCGGATCCATCAAAATCAACTTCGATCGCGAACTCCGCACCAACAGCCTGACCACCGACACAGCAGCCGACCGCGCGGCCGAGCAAGCTGCAGCCCGTGGTGAGCCCTACTCTGGCTTCGCCGAAGCTTCGTATGGTGGCGCCAGCTCAGTTCTTGGCGGCCATTCGCTGAAGCGCGGTGAGGAGATGGGTGGCTTCCAGCTGGGCAGTACCATTGTGCTGGTGTTCGAGGCACCCAAGGGTGTCCGACCCAGTCTTGACGAGGGGTACAAGGGAAAGAGGAATGGTGGGTTTGAGTGGAATATTGAGCAGGGGATGAAGGTCAAGGTTGGCGAGGCGTTGGGTGTTGTCCAGGAAGTTGATCATTGAGAGACCACTGTACAGAAGCTGCGCGAGGAGGATTTCTGCCGTGCAAGATACCACCATTTGTTGTTCTTTGTAAGATACGTACGTACGCACTGACGTAGCGACTGAGCAAAATAGGTCATTTTACTTACCTTCACTTACATTCGGTCTGACCAATCACTCCTTACTTACCAAACTCTGAACCACGTTTGACCTCCCCACCTTCTTTCCACCACCTCACTTGCCTACCTACTTTCCCCACCTCCCACCATGCCCTGGAACCCGTGCCTCGTCTGCAAGGAAGAAACCACAAACTACTGCCAAGAATGCGCCCAGACAAACACTGACGGAACGCTCGCCAACGCACGCTTCTACTGCGACACCGACTGCCGAACGCAAGACGAGCTCGCCCACATCAAAGTACACATGACCCTCTACCGCGCCAGAGCCCCAAACATGGAGCGCGCCATCAAAGTCGGCAAAATCGCTCAACTGCTCTTCTACGCGTTCATGCAGAATACGTGGGCGTATGACATGGACCGTGTGCGTATCGTGCGCGATCAGGACCACGAGTTGGTAGATGTCGAAGTCACGGATGGTCCTGGCGTTGCGGCGGAGGCTGGGACTCCTTCGGCGTGTAGACGCTATGCAGGTGGTTGGCTGATTGAGTTTCCGACTGAGGCGTTTGGTGCGGTTGATGATGATGCCAAGATTGCGCTGCTGGCGGATCGGAATTCGATTTGGGGGTTTGTGGTTATGCATATGGCGGTTCAGGTGCTGTTTCAAGGTAAGTGGGAGTGTGAGGATGTGAGGTGTTTGGCAGTGCTAATGTGGTGTGGTAGATCTTGTGGAAGATGTACAGACTGATATCAAGGAAGTCGTACATTACCCTATCAGTAAAGCTACGCGCATTGTAAGCTCTCAAGGCTGTTTCGGATCTGACTCAAGACGACAAGACCAACTCTACCCCGACGTCGACCAGCGTGGCGACATCAAAGGCGTGTATGAGATCACACTCAAGTGCGGCACAAAAATCGCCCTGGACCTCGCAGGCGCACAGTGGAATCTCGATGGCTCAAACACCCACGCAGCTGTCATGACCTGGTCAGACTACTGCTCCCGCTGGGGCACCGCGATCAAATACCGCATCCCATTCCGCAGCCACCAACTCAAGCACGCAGCAAAAATGTCCACCTACCACCTCATCACCACCCAAACCCTAATCATGGAATGCATCCTCTACTTCAACATCTTCCTAACCAGCGGCTGCAAAGCCGAACTCACATTCACGCTACCCGACCTGCTCCTCCTGCCTTCCCAACACCAACAAGACGCCGAAGACCTTCTCCTCGCCAAAGTAACCGCATACCTCCAAAAACGCCCTTCTGACATCGATGCCGGAAACCCCCTCAATATCCTCTCTGCCTTCTCCCTCTCCCACCCTGAATTCCCGCTCCCTTCTCCAACCACCCCCCTCACGCAACGCACTCACCGCACCTCCCTCCCCCTCGACATCGGCAGCATGGCGAACTTCGACTGGAAGGCCCTAGGTCGCTTCATCCAGCAGCCTGGCTCGGAGGTCCCGTACAGGGAGAAGAAAGCAGCAGTGGTGTTGAAAAAGAAGAGGTCCGCGTGGAAAGAGCATGGAGAGTGGAAGGTGAGGTTTTTGGAGGACACAGTACCGGGGGTTAAGGTGAGGGCGGATTGTGTTAGTGAGAATCCGGGATGGAAGCTTGGCTGAGTTGTGGGTGGTGGTGGTAGTAATTTGCGGGAACATGGTCGTGGTGAAGGAAACTCTTGCACTAGAAATCCTACCAACACATGAATAGAAAACCCTGTCTACCAGGCAGAAACCCTATCGACACGTGACTATAAATCCTACTGCAGTAGAAAGTCTACCACGCTAAAAAGTCTACCGCAGTCAAAAGTCTACCGCAGTCAAAAGTCTACCGCAGTCAAAAGTCTACCGCAGTCAAAATCCCAGCGCGCTAAAAACTCTATCGGTAGACTTTCTACTACAGTCTACCGACCTCATACCTCTACATCGCCTCGCTGATGCTGTAATTCACCAACCATCATCTTCCCAAAGAGTCTCGATGCAGTACATCTTGTGTAAATCGAAGCTGCGGTGGGAGCAGATGAATGAGAAATGAAACTGTAACGTACACCACGCAACATCTTACCATGGCTCTCGATGTCATCGCAGATTTAAGAGCTGTAATTGGGAATACGGGACGTACTATGCGTGAAACTGGAGACTGTAGCTGGTAGTATAGGTAGGTGTACTGAAGGACTTGGTTTGAGGATGCAGGCTGTGGGTGATGTGGCGATAGACGTGGTGTTGTTGCTGGGGCCGGGGAGGCGCGGTGTGCATGTTATCGTGGAAGGCTGAGAATGGTTGGTTGTATCTGCAGTGAACGGGACAACCGTAGAGCATGTTGTAGAGATGTGAGTGGACTTGAACACGAGAAGCAGCTATAAAAGGTTCGACGGTGAAAGATGAGTTTGCGGCTCGTGGGCTGAAGTGCTATCGAGCACGGCTTATGCTGTGCGGTAGCTCCAAGTTTGGTAAGAGTCACGCGACAGACAAGGCTACTGCGCATATTAGTTCTACTCGGAATTTGTAGCAGCGACTGGTTTGCCCTGTAACAGCAGCTGACAGCTTCAGTAATGCTTATCATTTTTATCCGGCTATGTTCACGCCTCTTGTTTGTTCCAGCCTTGTCGACGCAACACTTGGCTGCAGGATGTCAGCCTTCGCTTCCTTCTCTCACCAAACACCTTCCCTCTCGACATCACCACACCAAACTGTTTCGTCTTACGCAGATGAATTCTGAGCGTCTGCGTTTCTAGCGATTTTCTTGCAGACTTCGGACATACTCTACCACATTTTTTCCCGCTGTATTGTCTTCATCATGGACCGCGAGGCTGAATCTGGGCATGAGATGACCGAAGCTACGTCTGTAAACCTACCCACGAACGCCGTTCTTCTTCTGACCTTTACAGGGAAAACAGCATGGATGTTGCGCTCCTGAACAGCGAGGAGCAAGACAGGACGCAGGCTACGCCCAAGCGACGCGGCTCGAAGTTCCGTCACTGGCTGCGACAAGCACGATTGCAACTGCTGCTTTTCGACTTCCTTCGATTCAAGTCTTCGGTATTTGGGATAGAACGTCGCAAGATTGCAATATACCACAGCCGGCGTATGGCAGCCTTACACGCGCTATTCCACTTAATTCCTGTGAGCGGAGCGATAACACTGTTAGCCCTACACTGGACGCGCTACTGGGCAGGTTATACCCCCCCTGACTCTACCTCTCTGCAGTTCGTGGCAAAGTTACATGAGCTGCTCATGCAGTTCTCGATCGTCGAAGTCACGCTTTGCGTAGTCCGCACTGAAGCGGTACATGGCTTTGTGCCATTGGGTTTGCTCTCTGGGGCTGTTCAAACGACACAATTATCCTACCTGTGGTCTCTTGACTTTCTGTCCGTCATCACATCATCTGCACTTCGAGGATGGCGTAAGGTCATGTTTATTGTCGTTGTTCCTGCCTTAATCGCATTGACAACACTTGTCGGTCCGTCTAGCGCGGTCCTCATGATCCCTCGTCCTGGAAGTTCAGACGTAACCAGGGTAGTGACTCGTTTTCTGAATCAATCTATGGACTCTTTGTACCCCTCGTACTTGGACAAGTCTCACGGTCTCACCTGGTAGTAACCAATCTCTCCTCTCTCTCGTGGCGCTCATGACTAACGCATGTGTAGGGACTTTCCCAGCTTCAATAGTACCATGCAAACGTCACAGAGGCCCGATAGTGACTTCGAGGATTTTCCCGAGGGTCCACAGTTGTTCTCCCTTTTGACACAAGGAGTGGACGGAGACTCTCGAATCTTGCGCTTCTCCATCAACTTCGACTCTGGCTCGACAGATCCAGCAAACGCGACCATGCCCACACGGTGGAGCTCAGATAGTTTTTGGCGTATAGTCAGAAATGACTTGCGTAGTATGCCGATAGCCATTAAGAATGGCAGTATTGGAGTTGAAGTAGCACACCCGGTAGTAGGAACTCAATGCAAGTACTCTTTCGGACGGAAGAAGCGTCTGGAACCTGGAACCGATCTCTCCTATTACCATGACGACAAAACAACAGGGGGTTCTCTTGCAAATCTTAGTACACTTGCCAAACTTGCTCCTGGATCTAGCGAGTATAACAAGCAAAGAAACATCCAGTCCTTCGCACCACTGTACATGGCCTCACCTGAACCGGGATCGCATTCGATGATCGTGGTCCTTTTCGAGTTTTATCCTTCAGGCGCCAACGCAACGTTGTCATCGCTATCTCGATATGTTGAGCAAGAGGCTTCCCAGGATGAAAACCGACGTCTTACCGTCAGCATATGTACTGTGTCCGCATACTGGAACTTTGGGGAAGTCCTGTCGCTTCTGCCTGGCGGGCCATATGTTGTGCAGACGGGTCCTCGTTCCATGTCCATTCCCAACAAGCCACGACCCATTACTTTGAACCTTACCGGAGTCGATGAACTGGAAGGGGCCAATTTCCAAGGCCGGGCATATGCCGCGAATCCAAACAAGAACGCTCAGCTTTCTATTATCTTCGCCACCGTCATAGCTAATATGAACACTTCACTTGTGTTTCCTGACCCCGCTGGAGGTCTAAACAGGGAGAGAGCCCCGGACCGCGACTCGAGCAACTCAACAGAGCTCACATACACGTTCACCAGATGGGGCTACGGTTACAACACATGGAGTACCTCGATCCAACTATCCATCGCAGTCATAACCGCCTACTGCATCGTCACCCTTGCCTACATATCATACATACTAACCACGGGCTCAACATCAACTGCATGGAACTCGGCCATCGAGCTCGTGGCTCTTGCTCTGCAATCACGAAAACCAGACTGCCTAGGCCACGTCGGCGTGGGGCTAGACTCGCTGGAGACGTTCAAGGAGGGCGTGGGGATACGCGTTAACAATGATAATGAGCTCGAACTTGTGTTTGCACATGATAGGGAATTTGTGGCGGGTAATCTGAGGAAGATTGAGCGGAATAAAGAGTACTGAGATGACCGTTGTTTACGGATTTTTCGCATAGTAGGCTTTTTAACTCGCAACTGGGTTGATGACAGACTTCACGGGCACGAGATGAAACCTTGCAGGCAAGGGTATGAGAGCTTACTTAGACGATTTACGACTGCTCCTTTATTGTCTCATGCCGAAAATGCCAACCTCTCGCTTCAACGACCAGTTTGATCGGCTAGTTGCGCCCTCCATGCGTCGAGCGATTGAGCAGCAATTGACCATGTACAACACAGCACACCTTCCCACCCTCCACCTCTTTCCCTTCAGCTCGTGAGATCCCGTTAGCGCCTGATTCGACGCCAGCACAGTCTGCCTTGCTGTACGAGATAGGGGTCACGGATCAGATCGATTTCTTGTGGAAAGGCTGCACGTTCGCTTATCACGAGACAATGGATACTTGATCTGAAATAGTTGTATTGGGTATCAAAGGTCGAGCTGCAAACTATTTACTACTATTATATTGCCGGACAAATGCTTGAGTTCACTTAAAAGGCATAGAGACCTCTCATGTTCCAGATGGCTTCATCGATCATGCCGGGTGTCCATTCGGCACCGGTCAGCTGTGCAGCGATGCTCTCACGCTTGTCTCTCGACAATACTAGGAAGCGCTCAATGAGGTCACCATCAATTGTACTCTTGACAGGAGCAAAGTAGCTGCGGAAGGCTAGATGGTCACGGCCTGAAAGTGGCTGGTCGTCTGACCTAAGCTGCAACTCGAGCTGCTGGAACATCTTGTGCTGTCGTCGGGACGTGAAGGGGATGAGAGCGCCAAGAGTGCCTTGCAGACCAGCCCAAAAGATGATGCGTTCACCGCCGGACAGGAGAATAGTCTTTTGTATAGACACAGGGATGTCGTTGGCGAAGTAGTGTGTGACCAGATCCAGACGGTTTGCTGTGCCACCGAGGTAGCTCTTATCAACAAGTAAGTCAGAGCCATCAGGCGACTCGTCAGAAGACTCGGAGACCTTCTGTGGGCAGCGCACAAGCCAGATGTTACCAAACTTGTCGCCACCAACAGTGGTGTCGTAGTCGAGCATCTCAGAGGCAGATGTGTGTCTGGAAACTGTGTCATCGACGAATGGAATCAATCGATTGGGGTGAACCTGGTCCTTGTGGACAACATATGTCACAGACTCGACCTGATCAGAGACAACCAAACGACTGCCCTGAGTCTTGATGTCCGTGACACGTGTGCTTACACAGTTCGAGGCCTGTGCCTTTCGAAGAAGCGAGCGCATACCGCAGTCGTACAGGCAGAGGTTGCGCCCGACACCAGCGATGAGCTTGCCCTTGAAAGCAAGCAAAGCCAGCGGAGGCTCGCTCACATCTGTCTCGTGGAACAACTCAAGCTCGCGACCTGTAGGAGATATCTTGTAGATCTGTATGGATGCACCGGAGAATTTGTATGGTGTGAAAGTCAGGTCCTTTGCGGTACCGACGGCAAGGAAAGCATCCTCGCCACGACTTTCGAAGTACACCAAGGCAGCGCTAACAAGCGACTGGTTTGAAGGAAGGTCCACTGTGTGCGTGACAGCCTTCTCAGTTACAGGGTCAACAACCTGAATACAGGAAGCCCAATGGCCTTGCACTCGTGGGTAGCCGAACTCGACAGCCGGCAGTTCGTCGCCCTCAGTCTCGCCGTTAGCGCCATCAACGTCCATGTCACCATCGGTGCCATTCTCGGTCTTGACACCGTTCTCTTTCTTCAACTTAGCTTCTTGAATGAGGTTTTGCCTTGTGGTGTCGTTGAGAGTGTTGTTCTCGCTCTGGATAACATAGAAGACACCTTGATCATGGTGACCGACCATCTTCCTTGGCGTGTACTTCAAAGGTATCGTTTCATAAGTCGTGTTGTCGGTCAAGTCGTTAAAGGTAAAGATTCTATGAACAGTCAGTCTTTGCTTCACGAATCGTGAGGTATTCGTTGAGAGAAAGGTAAGACTGCGTTTCAGCAGGAACAATTGGAATAAAGTTGTGCCCACACGGTTGTTAAGGGGTACATGTATCATCACTGCAGTCATGGAGGGAAAGGATGAGGTTTGCTCACCGTAGTTCAGCGGCGCTCACGCAAATGATACCCTTGAACTGTGTGCCTTCGAAGTTCCAGGCGGACTTGAAGGGGATGTAGTTCAACGGCGTCAATTGCAGAACGCCAGTCCGTGGATGAGTGTAACCAAGCCATGGTCTTGAAGTCATGGCAATAATGGCAGGCTCATCAGCGACAGTAACCTTGGCAAACTTGATGGGTTCAGGGCCAAGGAAGCGTCTGCGTGTGTCTCCAATGTCGCCAGTCATTTCGTCCAAGACAGAGCGAATGTACACTCCACTTCGTAGACCAATGTGAAGATACTGGCTGTATCCGCGCGGTGATTTGTCTGCCATCATGTTGATGGTGAGGTCGCTCGGTGGGGATGTAAGAGCCTGAACAGAGATGCTACGCAGGATGTTGCCCTCCATATCTGGGCTCAAGTTGAAGATCCTCACGGTTTGGTCGCTGCAGCCGACCGCCATGAAGAATGCTCGTACACTGCCTTCAGGCACGTCCGGCATGGTCAGACAGTTGATAGTGCTGTCCAAAGCAATCTCTTCCTCGGCCATTGCAAGCGATCCGTCGGAATCGCACTCGAAGTAAAGGATCTGTCCTGAGCTGAGTGCGATGGCAACCTGGCGGTTGTTGGTGGCGCAAGCAACGATGGTCCTGTGCGCCGGTGGTTGCCAGTCAGTCAAGCTGGCATGTGTGGCGTTGGCATCGTCGTTGGGGAACGAGATGCCTTGGATATGGCGGATACCCTTGGGATGGATTTGGATGATGCAGTCCTCTCCAAACTGCTGCACGCCGAGTGTGTTGGTGTCAGGCAAAAAGCCAGTATTTGCTGCTTCTTCGACATCGTCACCAATCTTCAGTACGAGCGTTCTGCTGTGCAGGCACAGGACGATGAGTGTGTCGTTCTCGTCCTCAGACGTCAACTTCGTTGTCCAGACATCGGAAGCGTTCTGTGGTAGCGGCGACTCGATAAGGTCAAGTACTTCCAACGCATTTCGTGTTGTGCGGAATGTGCTTCGTCCACCGGCGCCGTTGATGGTGTAGATCTGAGGAGCATCCTCAAGTGCAGGGTTGGCAACCTCCATTCCCATAATCGGGTTCAAACTCGGAATGGTCTCGACAGGAGTCAAGTTCGTCAGGGCTCGTGGTTTGAAAAAGGGAGGTGCGAAGGCTGCATGAGGGTCCAATGGGAACTGACTGCTGTCGAAGAGAGGATCATCTGTCTCATCTCCCAACGACTCCAGTTCGTACAAGATCCTGTCACCAGACTCGCAGGCTGCATAGACGAAACCTGCTCTCAAGATGCAAATGCTGGTCGCAACTGGGATCGTGTCAAAGTACTTGATCTTGATCTTGTCAACGACGCCTTCAGTAGCTTCCACGGTAAGCTTGAACAAGTCGCCGTCGTCGGTCTGAAGCAAGTAGAAAAAATCGCCGCCTTTGAGCGAGTACAATGTACCGGCAACGATGGTTCGCTTGCGGTTTGGGTCTTCTGTAGCGCCCTCTCGGCGAGGGATCGCCAATCGATGGACACTCGACTTGTTGTTGAAGATACGTCGGTAGGTGATGCTGTCTTCTCCACAAACGAGGACTCCACTTGGTGCGTTGGGGCCTCCTGGGACACGGAAGAGTGTGTTCGCGGTGCGGTCCACGGGCTCTGCCCACTTACGCACGATGTGGTTCAGACCGAGATCGAGCTCGTAGTAGACTAGCTCCTTTTTGATTTCATCATAGGCCTCGCCAGTGGGATCAGACTCGGACGCAGAATAGTCAATCTCCAAAGTAGCAAACATTGGATTGTCATATCCAACGTCAAGCCCAATGAGACAGAAGACTAGTGTCTGTGGCTTGTGCGCTTCAAGAGGCGAGGAGATGGCAATGTCTGTCTGACCGCTGCGGGTGAGGATGTAGACCAGCTTGTTCTTCTCCGTTGATGCGACCATGATGGCGCGCCCTTTCGGGTCGGCCGCCAGGTACTCGCCGGGTACAACACGCCGTATTCCAGACTTGCCGTACGTCTCGAAGTGCACTGTCTTGAATGTGTGCTCGTCTGGCACGTACTCATAGGTGACTAATCGACCTGAGTCGGTGGTGATGACAATGTGGTCTGTTTCGTCAGCCTGGGTTCTCAGATGTCTTCAAGTTCCAGTCCGCCGCGGGCTCGGGGGGCTGCTTTCGAAAATCACTAAACTGGCTTATAGCGTGTAGAGAAGGATTGAACGTACCTTTTGTGCCGCCCGCAACCCTGAACTTGGCGATGCGACGTACAATGCCAAAGACATCCTGAGAGTAGATTTCCTGGAAGCCCTTCTGCCGCCGCGAGACCTCAAGAATGGCCAGGCGCGAGCCGTTGGCTGTGAGAATCTGCTGCTTGCCGTTTCCGAGGAAGTCACCAGAAATGGCGTCCTGCGTGGCCGACGGCTGCTTGACCGTCAAGGCGTACAGGGACATGGAGGAAAAGGTCGTCATGATGGGCAACGGCGGGCGCTGGCCCAGGCACTACGCGACGCGTCGAGGTATAGCAAGCGCGTGTATACTGCCGTCAAAATGCGATTAAACAAAAATGACGCCGGTATACAGGAAAGGAAATGCGCTGACAATTGGATGAAGTGGGATGGAGCTGTCGAGGGCTAGAAAGAATTCGACGAGTTAAGCTCCTGGTCCAAGCTCCCGTCGGCGGTTGTGTTTGGCCGACGTGGTGGGTGGAGGCGGCTCCATAAAAAAAGATTCCCTCGAAGTCGCGGGTCGCAGTTGGGTACACGGGCAACCTTCACAGCCCTCCACACATAACATACCAACATGAAGCGCAAGGTTGGCGCTCTCGAAAAGATCGAGGCGGATCATGCCGCTCTCCGATTCAAGATCAAGCGTGACCCTCAGAGCTACCGCGACGATTTCAACAACCAGTGGCAGCAGTACGAGACACTGCGCGACCTTTTCCTGCAGAGTCCCTCCACCCAGGGCACAGGTCTTGCAGATCTGAAGGACTTGATTGAATTCGTCTCCCACGTTTCCGATCTGTACCCTGATCTCACTGCGCAATTTCCCGAGGATCTCCAGCAGATTCTCCTCCAGCACCACGAAGTGCTCGAGTATGAGCTGCGCGACAAGATCGTCGGCAGTCTGTGTCTCCTGCGCAACAAGGATGTCATAGGCTCTGTGATCCTCCTCAACACCCTCTTCCCCGTCCTCATTGCTACTCCAAGCAAGTCGCTCCGCCAGCTCCTCTTCACCAAGATCCTCTCCGACCTGCGCTCCTCGAACGTCAAGACCACAAACCACAAGCTCAATCGCACGATACAAACCGTTCTCTACAACCTGCTGGAGTCGGACAAGGAGTCGCCAAAGGGTATCTGGGCAGTCAAGATTACACGAGAGCTGTGGAAGAAGCAAATATGGACCGATGCACGCGCTGTCGAGGTCATGCGTCTGGCCGCTCTGAGCGAAAACGAAAAGGTCATTGCAGGAGGAGTGCGCTTCTTCCTCGGTGGTGACAAGGAGCGTGAGGAGGCGGCAGAGGAGAGCAGTGACGATGACAACGATATCGACATGGCCAAGCTACGACACCAGGCCGGCATCAACAAGAAGACGAAGAAGAAGGGCCGCGACTTGAAGAAGGCTGCTGCCACAGTGAAGAAGAAGGAGAAGAAGAAGAACGCACCCCACCCACTCAACTTCTCCGCGCTCCACCTTCTGCACGATCCCCAGGGCTTTGCTGAGTCCCTCTTCTCCAAGCACGTTCAGAACACCAAGTCAAAGCTCCAGCTCGAGACAAGGCTTCTGGTCTTGCAGCTGGTGTCGCGACTTGTCGGTCTGCACAAGCTCACAGTTTTGTCTCTCTACTCGTACTTCCTCAAGCATCTCACCCCTCGACAAGCCTCGGTAACCAGCTACCTTGCCTGTCTCGCGCAAGCAACGCACAGCTACGTACCACCAGATGTCCTCGAGCCGCTCGTTCAAAAGATTGCCAATGAATTCGTTTCGGAAGCTTCGGCATCAGAAGTCGCGGCCGCTGGTCTTAACGCTATCCGTGAGATCTGTGTCCGTCAACCTCTCGCAATGACCGACACTCTGCTGCAAGACCTAGTCATGGTATGTTCTCTACTCTATTTATACAGTCAGCATCACTAACACCTCACAGTACCGCAAATCCAAGGACAAGGGTACCATGATGGCCGCTAAAGGTCTTCTCTCTCTTTACCGCGAAGTTGGAGCCGAGCTTCTCCACAAGCGTGACCGCGGCAAGGACGCCGCAATGGGAATCCGCTCCGGTACCATCAAAGAGCAGCGTTACGGCGAAGAAGCCGCTGGCGGCATCGAAGGTATCGAGCTTCTCGAGGCCTGGAAGGAGTCAGAGCGCCGCAAGAAGCGCGAAGCTGCTGGTCTGGACCCTGACGGCACAGATGGCGACTCGCAGCTCGACGAGGCCGAGGACTGGAAGAAGTGGGAGCTCGAGAGCGATTCGGACAGCGACGAGGAAGGCTGGATCAACGTCGAAAGCGATGGAGAAGACATCAATATCAGCGACAGTGAAGACGAGAAAGACAAGCCCTCCAGAGCCAAGAAAGCAAAACTCGACACCACCGACTCAGCCCCCACGCCTGCAGACGGCACAAAGAGCGCCGAGCCAGAAACAAAGAGCATCTCTAAGCTTCTCACAACCACCATCCTCACCCCCGCCGATCTCAAACAGCTCAAAGCCCTACAAGACGCTTCGGCAGTCAACGCGCACCTGCCTTCGCACAAGCGCATGGCAGCCCTGGCAGCCCGCCACGCCGACGAAGCCATCACAGCCGAGACGATCGAGGCGGCTGCGTCGCTAGGCAAGAAGAACACCAAGGAGGAGAAGATCGCCATGGCCAAGGCCGACCGCGAGACGAACCACCAGTCGACGACTGCGAAGAGGAAGGCGAAGAAGGAGGCCGAGGGCAAGAGTACCACCAACAAGGAGAAGGCGCGCAAGAAGAACTTCTTGATGACGCTGGGTAAGGCGAAGAGTAAGAATAAGAGGAGTTTGACAGATGTGAAGAGGACGCTGCAGGGGCATATTGATAGGAGTAAGAGGGGTGGGAAACGCGGAAACAAGGGTCATTAGAGGCTTTTGGTGGGAAGTGTGTGATGAGAGGAGAGGTAGTCAAAGTTATGATACCCGAATAGACGTTGATGAACGAGTATGCTGGTCTTGCTATGAAGAACACGTGCTTACATTGTGTTATGGGTCTGACTACGGTGAGGATACATCATCACTCAATCACACTGCTCCTGTCATCCAACCCTGTGAGTTTCACCGCTTTCACCCCGCCCTGAATCTCGCTGGCGCCATCCTCTTCCTACCACTTTTCCTGACGGCAGGCGATGAGGCGGTCTTTGCAAGCCCTGGGGAGGAGTCCCGAGTTTCTGACAGCTGCGCATTACTTGCCACAGGCGACAATTTAATTGCATCGGCCTTGGACAACAGATTTGGGGTCTTCCTCATGCCAGCTCTTTTGATCGGTGACGAGACTGTCGCAACCGCTTTTGCTGGTGGACTCGAGCTTGAAATCTTGACTGTGTCCTGTACTGGCAAGGAAGCGTCGACGATCATGGCTTTTCCGAACATGTCCTCGGTATCTGTCGCCGATGGTGTGGATGCTCTCGTCTCCGTGTACACGTCCGCGACGCTCATTCCTGAACCATCCTGCCATATTTCCGAATCCGAAGAGAGCAGACCTCGAACCTTTTCGTCTCGCATACCCTGAACGCTCATTTTTGTTGTGTGAAGCAGTGCAATTCGTGCGGTGGATATATTGTCCTTGTTACTGCCTGCATACAGAGCGTTCGAGTAGGCTTGCTTTCGGGACTCTAGGACTTTAGAGTTCAGCCAGTCAGCTAAGCACTGATTTTGCACAGAGGCTAGCATAGCAATGTCTTCCCTCATGCCTGCCTGATCTGCTGAGTAGGGATATGTCTTCAATAGCGAGGCGAGTAATGATGCATGCTCAATCAGCGGTCTCATGCCGAAGGTATAGTTTGGCAGAGTCTCGGAGGAATTTGCTCGAGTATTAGAGGTATTGATGGACTGCAGGGCAAGATCTTGCTCTGGTGGAAGGAGATTCGTATTGTGATTGATCCCTCTAGACTTGGACTCACTTGTTTTGTCAAAAGCTTCCGTGATCTTCCTCTTTCGACACGATAGCCTCGAGTACTCCTGCACATAATGTAGTGCTTTCGTGCGTAGCTGCTCTTCATTTGGCGGAGGAGGTGCCATGTGCTGTGAGTAGATTATAGGAGTTGGCGCCCAATACTGGACATCCGGTTGTAGTGGAGGATATGCCATGTTGTATTGCGGGGCTATATACTGAGCTGAGATGGGATATCGTTCCTCAAAAGTCGCGTTGAGCTGAACATACTGTGAAACGTTCGTATTCCAGCCCGAAGAAGTCTCTCCTGTTGCGTGGGTGTGATATATGTTGCGGTTCCGCTGAATGAAATTCCCGTTTAGAGGCTTTATAGCAAGAGCTCTTCGTATGGAGTTCGAATGGTTCAGTTTGCTGCGACCACTCTGAGACCTGCCTGATGGAATGGTATGGTCAGCTTTTATCGTCTGCTGACCTCTCGGTTGTGTCAAACCCTCGCCGACAACGATTGGGTTGTGTAAGCTACCAGGAGTGACCAGTTTCTGTAAAACAACCTTGACTTGTCCAATCGGAGGTCTGGTTTCCTCATGTAGTGACGAAGCTAAGCTGGTGGATATAGGCTTCTCAAACTTTCTTCCGGAAGACGGTGCATGGGTGGTATCAAGGCCATCCAGCGCAATGTCAGAGATAGACAACATTGTACTCGCACTTGGCAGGTAAGTATTGTGTGAGACGGACTGAGTAGTTGGAGATGTTTCAAGCTTTTCTGTCGCGCTCGAGGATATCTTCGTACGCTTTGCGCTCTTCGGTGCGCTCTTGCAATTCGACGCAGCTTTCGCGCAGCTTCGTCGCGTACCGCCCATGTTGTATGGTTCTTTCGCAGGTATCCTTAGCTATCGAGCACTTATACAAGTGAGTTCGGGTACTTACTGTCGCTTCTCAAAGACAGTGGCAGTACACGACGCAACCTTTGGCGTTGTACATGTGATGAGTTCCAGAGGTGGTGTCTTATAGGAGATAGTAAACGCCCGCACGGATATCTCTGCGCCAATACGTGTGGTGAGGGTGAGGCGAAGCGAGGAAGGAGGTGAAATACATAAAAACACTGCGGCACATCTAGCTGTTGCCTCAGCAGTGCAGAACAACACGGAAGGTACGACCATTTCCGGAAGGCGCAAGTCACATATGGTCAACAACGTGCTAATCCGTATGATAGAAGTGCTTAACAAAGTAGATAGAGTATACCTTGACTGCTGTACTCGAACCTCGATAGAGACCGCTAATACGGGACACTCAAGAACGCACGAAGCTTGGTCAGCTCCTCCATATCGTTCAAGTCATCCACAACACGATCTATCGCACCGTCATCCCACGCGTACCCATGCCACAGCAGAACTCCCACGTCTCTCATCAACCTCACCTCTTGCAGTCTATCCATAAGCTCTGGAACCAGCTCGAGCAGCCGAGTCCAAAAGAGACTCCTCAGCTGTGGCGTCTTGTCGCAGAACACGAATCCTAACCCGTCAGAATCTTGGGACGCAGCATGGAGGTGACCGAAGAGATGCTCGAGTCCATACAAACAAGTTCCGAATGGCAGATATTCTGCTTCAGCCCAATCCACGAGTCCTGTGATGTTCCATGTCGATTCGTCTACGAGTATGTTGGACGGTATGAGATCCCCATGGTTCAGTACGACGGGATAGTTCTCCACTTTGCACAGTTCAGTCACTGTAGTTCTAGCTCTTTGTCGAAGCCACAGATCTGGAAGGTTGTCTGCAAGCTCCTCAAGTTTTTGGACGATGCGCGATCCCACTTTGCCTCTACATTGAGACAGCATTGTTGGTTCATGGTGTATGGATGAGTCTGGTCTCAAAACGCTGTCCCTACGCTTTATTCTGGATATACTTGGCCAACTCTGTACGATTAGGCTGGCAAAGCTGGTTATGAGGGTGTCTTGTTTCTCTAGAGCGTTTGAATCTCGAGGCTCACTGAGTTGGAGCGGAGAAAGAGGCACGCCTTTGACTCGACTCATTTCGTACGCGCGAATATTTCCTGGCAGCTGAACATCCACAGCACTGATTGTAGGAGCGAGCGATTCGTACATTTCCGACGCTTCCCAAGTAATATCCAGGTCTAGAGCATGTTGAACTGGGCGAAGCTGGATGATGAGCTCTTCAGATGCTCCAGAGTTTGGCAGAAATCCACTCCCTTTGGATCTATCTCGACTTCCAACATGTCCTGTTCGATTAAAAAGCAACAGCGTAACGCTGCAGTAGCCCTGATGTTCCAGTTCCTCGACTGCATACCCATCATACCTTCTCTGTACAGCTTCGAGACATGTCGCCCATACCTGCTCTTCCAAATCCATTCGTTCCCAGAAACTTCTCTTGGACGAAATCATACCAAGCTAATTCCAGTTCAAGTCTAACGCAGCAAAAATAACAACTGTGGCCGCGGCGGCTTCGCAGAGTCACTGCACTGTATGCAAGGCATCTCGTGTCGCGTCAGCTGCGTCAGCTTCCTGTCAGCCTCGGCATTGTTTGCTGCTACTTATCTGCAAGCATCGAGGGTGTACGGCATGTGGCCGTGGTTCGCTAGCCTAAACCACGTGGTGGTGCTATCAAGACGCAGGCCGCGCATGAATGCTAGGTAAGCGTGGGGTGCAACCACCCCTGAAGGTTATGCACGTCAGAATCGCTTACGCGTGCGTTCCAAATGAGGTATGACATGACTTTACAGAGGGAGAAACGAATCACTGAATGGATAAAAGTATTACATATCATTTTGTCATGGCTTCGTAGAAACCGTGCGTGCCGTCCTCAGGATGACTCGCTACAGAAAAACGCCGCATAAACATACACTAAAGCCAGCTCAGTCGTAGGATGGTATCACAATAAATTCTTCGCCGAACCCAGCACTCGCAAATAGCTCGAGCCATGGCGTGCATGAGCCTGGCGAACCACAGAAACAAAATACATCATCGTCGTTCCTTTACCACAATGCAATTGCAGCCATCGCGGCGGCACCCAGGCTGAAGAACGATTGACTGCTGAGTACAGGCGCGGAGTTGGCAGTGTTTTGAGCAGGGCTGGTAGACGTGCCCGATGCGCCACTACCCAGTGTTGGTGAGCCAGAAGAGCCGGAAGATGGAGATGTTGTTCCGGTGCCAGAGCCAGAGCCAGTGCTAGAACCAGCTGCTTGTCCGGGGCTGAGGTTCTCGGCGGCGTTGGCAGCGAGTGCAGTGAAAGCGTTCATGGTCTTGTCGCCGGATTCAGGACTGTGATAGTGTTAGCTTTGACTTGATGTAGGTCTGGACTGAGTCTGCACGTACGCATTGATAGCTCCGACCATGCCCTCTTGACAATGCTTGCCCTGCGAGCAGTAGAACCAAATAGGCTTGTTGTCGGAGACGCGGATAGTGTAGGTCAGAAGCTGAGATGTCGAGTTTATTGGTGTATTGGTAGGCATGAAACCGGAGTAGAAAGCATCAGTCTTGTTAGACATGATGTTCTGAATGGGTACACAAGGGTTGTCGAAGGTGGACTGGACAACAGAATGATTCTTCTTGACGTTAGAGATGATTGTAATAGTACGAGTGCAGACGTACCTTTGGATGGAACTGGAATTGGACCATGTCTCCAGCGTTCGCCTTCACGTTGTTGGGATAGAAGGCGAGGGACCCATTTGGCCCGCCGACCTGAATGATATGTGTTGTAAGCCCTGCGCCAGATGACGCTGACATCGACGATGTTGCAGCTGTCGACGCTGTAGACGATGCTGTTGATGACAGGGTTTCCGAAGCCGAGATTGACTGTGAGGATGCTGATGATTGCGCCACCGCGAAGCCAACCAGGGCGGATACGATGAAGGATTTCGAGAAATGCATGTTGATAGGTATAGGTCTGATGAGGTTCAACCTGATGAATTACTAGTATGTGAGAACGAGAGAGTGGTGTAGGCGACTAGCGCTCTAGAAGCTGGACTAGCCAGGTATTAAGAATTGAAGAGACTGTAAAAGTGAGATGAACGAAAAGATGAGAAGGAAACGCAGTGCAGACACGAAGCAGAACAGATGTGGAGTGGAAAAGTGAGCCTGAGGAGTGGGTATTGACACTCTTAAGGCATTAAGAACGGCTTCGGACTGCCCATTGATTGCGTTTTGCTTAGGCGTCGTCGTGGCGGTTAGCAAGCGTTCCGACACACGAAGTACAGTCTGCGACGTGTTGGAATCCGTTCGTGCTTCAGCTTCTCACACCCCAGCACTTGAAGTTCATAGCGCACTACGACACCATCATTTGGTTGTGGTTACGATACTGTCACAGCTCTGTGAAAGATCGATATTTTCGGCGTGATGATTGTTTTTCACCGGTCTCCGTACCTGCAAAATAACTTACTACGATGCAGCTGTGCAGGACCAAGAATGGGTGAACTTGACGTTGTTGCAGCGTTCGGGTTGGGTGTTGGTTTTTGCGAAGCACTTCGCGTTGCATCCGTGTTTGAGCGCGCTCCAGCCGGGCGACATCAACGTCTGGGCACCGGCAGCCTCTGAACCGCTCGTTGGCAACACCTGAAGAGACTCACGGTAATTGAAAACCCGGTGAAGTGCCTGATAATCATGCCAGAAAAGTCTACCGGACTTGCAATTGATCTTGTAGAGATAACATTCATCTTCGCCAGTTGATACACGACGTTAATATCCAATTTTGCTTTATGCGACCTCAATGTGTTGGCTCGTATTCGGGTCTTCTTCGACGCTGCCATTTCCTCTGCCAGTCGAGTTGAATCTCGCCTTTCTTTGTTACGACTCCTTGCCTGACAGACGTCACTAAACTCGTGGTGTAGTACACGTTTGCAAGGCCGAGCCTACCCTTGGCGTGCTCTAGAAACATCCCTACTTATACAAACATGCCGAAAGAGCCCAACAGATGCGTTCACTCTTAGGCAGCCGCTGTGCCCATCCGGGAGCGAGGCCAATATCCGTGACGAGATTGCATTTGAGCAGAATCACACTGATCGGGATGTGCGTTACGACATTCGTATAGCTCCCTCGGTAAAGATGCACGCCTGATTGTAGGCTGTTCTTGTCGTATTGATGCATGTAGTGCCCAAGCTTCAGAAATCCAATACCAGCTGTGGAGCAAGCCTTTCCAAATCCTCGACCTGCAAGAAGCCATCTGTTATGCCATCATTCCTCGCCGACTTTGTACGCTCATGCTTGGCCCGTGCAAGTGCCTCTCGCACGAATATCTCCATGTAGCGGCCGGTCAGTGTCATCGCACCCTTTTGTATTTGCGTGTTGGGGTCTTCGAAGTTCTCGTGTAACAATCGCGCAAGTAATGGTGCTGGTATGGGATGTGCTGTCGACAAAGGCTCAATTGTCCTTGTGGGTTTGGGCGGAGGTATATCTTCCATCAAGTCGTCGCTGAGCGCATCGAACTCGTCTTCTTGTACGTCCTCTTCGTCCGAGGATATGATTGTCGCTGCTGCTTGGAACCCAGACTTAGCGGTGGAAGCATTGGCCTTGTTCGACGTGCCCGCTGCGCGCGATGTAGTAGGTGATGCACCTCTCGCCGTCCCTTTCACGGGTCGTGGGGGCTTGAATTGGGGGCCTTTTCGTGTTGTCCCGTTTGCACTGGCGTTCTTGGGAGGCATGTTGGTTTCGATATCAGGTTTGAGCTGATGCGGTGGGTCTGTCAGGTTGGTAGTGGATACCAAAGGCCTTGACATTCTGACATGCAGCCGCGAGCGGCGACGCGTGGGCACGTGTCAAAAACAGCATCGACCAGCCATCAACCCTGCACATTCACACTATTACCATAACGTTGGTTGTGGGACAACGATAGTGGTCCCTTATATCCTCTCTATTACTATACACAGGAGTTGTCAGAGACTCCCAAAGGCGGTGCCCAAGGTGTTATTGTGTGTCAAAGCTTTCCTGTACTGTAACGCGGGCGTGTACTTCCACACTCTTGCTTCTGTTCCAGGACGCAGACCGGGGTTGTGTGATGCAGGTACTTCTTGCGGTTTCCGGGCGCAGCCTCCCATGATATGCATACTAATTAACCCATGGTCCCCATTAGGAGCTGGCGCATCCGAATAGAGGCATTTGGGGCGAAGCTGCGGTTCCCCGACACTGCCTCCACGATCTCTAAAGACGTCACATGTGAAGGATTGCGGGTAAGCAAGCATGGTTGCCCTTAATTAGCCTGCTCACTATTTCGAGCCTGTCTCTGGTCGAAAGGATCGCATCCTCGTTTATCGCTATTAGCACACATTACAACCGTTTTCAAACGTTCCTGCAGACGACTGTGCGCGGGTCAAGCTTTCACAACCTTTGCCGGCTCCATGTCACCATCGTATTCTCATCGCTCCTAGTGGGCTTGTCCCGCCAGAAGATTACGGCACAACGATCCTTTCAAGCATGGGCGACAGACGACACCAGATGCAGATGTTCAGGCGCACGATCGTGGACGCTTGTGGCGTAAACGGGCGTAGGCGGGCAATTTCAATAAAAACGTTGGCCTAATTGTCCGTGTAAGCATCTGCAATCGACGCGCGATGAAGTTGGTGCAGGCGTGCAGGCAGACTGCAGAGCCAGTACAGTACCACTCTGGGTACATCGTTACACTGCGTTGAGCATCAACCCTTAATGCAAAAGAGTTCTGACATGCGTCGTGCCGCACTGTGTGCTACGTGACGCGTTGTACAAACAAAGCAGCTGAGATTGAAGGATGAACAACCACATGAACGTTGCTGTTGTGTTCCGATTGGTGCAGTCGCAGTCAGGCACTCGGGAAGCGCCATGAAGGATTCCTCTTCGAACGATGAAGACGAGAACCAATATTAAATCCTGGTTCATCTGCATGTTCAAGGCAGACAGCACGATCTACATCCATGGTGGGTATGCTCGGTGGTCGAGCAGTGTCTATATCGGCAGCTGTTCAGTAGGATGATCGAGACCTTCGAAGAGCACCACAAGCTGGTACCTGCGTTCGATACGAGATAAACGATCACCAGCCAATGTGACTAAAGGAACAACACTGCCGAAAGATCACTTGATGGTGACGCATGTGGAGAGGTGGCCTTGCTCGACACAGAGGGCGAAGGCTCCCTTGGGGCAACGTTGTGGCATCACAGAGCGGCATAAAGCTCGGAGTTGGTTCTTGTTGTGCCTTCGCTTTGCCGGCACGATTCCGGGCTGACAGTCATGTGTAACGTGGCCGATCTGGAGAATCTGGTCACAGGGGACGACAGCGCCATCGACATGTTGTGTAGGCCTGGTAGCAACGGGCGTTGACTGACAATGGCAGCCTGCAGGACGACCCTACCATGAGCAGAAGAGGAAGACACAGGCAGAGTCGACAAGATTACAAGAGGCACGGTCACTGCCACGGCTGTTGGAATTCAGGGACCTCTAGAACGTGTGGGCGGATACGAATGATTCAGGCCCAGTCAGGGCTATCCTGTCACGGATGATTGGCGGGGTGCGTGGAATGGGTACGCTGGAGTTTAGTGTCAAAGCTAGGAGACAAGACCAAACAGCTTCCAGCGGTGTGTTGGGTGGCTCTGAAGAGGCAGGTCGGACATGAAGCTGCAAACAGAGCCGTCTGTGGAGACTGAGGCGTGCAGTCGACTGGCTTTTCTTTGATTAGGTGTTGACAAGTGTCGAGGTGAATGGCATGCGCTGCTCACGCAAGCAGACACGGTCAGGAGGCTCTGTCGCTGGGAAAAGCACTTGCGACGCACGTGAGGGAGGCTGACTGAGGTGTCGACTACGCAACAATGCAGCTGGCCGGTTGTTTGTCTTTTCTCTGGCGTGAGGCTGCTCGGCGAGCGAGCTATGGCCGCGATGTGTGCAAGGGTGCATGGGGCTGAGATGGCTTTCTCTGGGGCGCCCGACGGGCAGAGCGAAGCACGGGCACTTGGACAGACTGGGCCTGCACTGCTGCTGCTCGGCAAGCCAGCAAGCCACAAGCCCAGGGTGGCCGCGCATAGCCCGATTCCTACCCATGTCTCGAAAGTGAAAGGCGCGTGATGGAAACACACCCCTGCTCACCATTACCCAAAGCGGTTGCACTGCTCTGCGCACTTGGACCAGGCCGCCGTCCTGGTGTAGTGTACCGTACCATATATATCAGAAAGTGGTTGCGCTACCAGCAGCTCCCCACCAGCGCTGCTCCTGCCCTCTTGTGGTTCATTCTTGACGCAACCGAGACCGTTGTCTTTACATAACAGCTGAGCGGTCCGCCCATACGACCTGGCTTGCATACCACCATTTATACATCACCACTCCGCCCGCCCTCCCACAGACCTCTTGTCTTCGACCGAGGCAAGCGCCGTCTGACCACCAAACGCTGATAGGGACCGTCTCACGCACAGATAACACATTCAACCTGCGATCAGCGCGCTAGGTTACACGAAGCGTCTTCCATCCCATATCTAGCCAGGCCCAACCCTAGGGATATCCTCTGGAATTTGCGGCTCCCCTCACCGACCAAACAAACAATTCGCGTCGTCACACCCTTGATTCCTACATATTCCTTGCCCTGCCATGCCTCACTCTGTCAACAACTCGACTTCGACTGGAGCCAAGATGTCACGGCCGTCGTCCACTTCGACCTACTCGGCATCCAACGCCTTCCCCAAGCAGGCCGGCGCCACCACACTGCTAGCACCTGATGCGCACGAAGCGCAGCCACTATCATCGCCATCTCAGCTCTCCTTCACTTCGTCGCCGCGATCTGTTCTTGAAACATCCGGGTTTGACGACACTCGACTACGCCCTGCCACATCTGCTGGTGCAAACATTGCACGGCCTTACTCCCGCCAGCGCGCCCAGTACTACGAGGAGCAGTTTGCCTATAAAGAGGGCACCACGTCATCTGCTCGCGACCGCGTTACAAAAGATGCACCCATTATTGCTGAATTGAGGACGAATGTAATTGTACGTTGCTAATCTCCACGATGCTCCACTCTTTCATGCATGCTAATCGCCGCACAGATCAAGGATGAGTACACCCTGGTCACCGACCTCTCACATCATCTATCGACGCGCTATCAGAAGCCCGAAACATCGATTATGATAACAGTCAACCACTCGGCGTGTCTATTGCTCGGGGGGTCTTTCGAGCCTACCTATGTCCTCACAATCAATGCACTGCCAGTGCAGCTGCAGCCTACCCTCAACAAGCGCAACGCTGCCATGATCCAGAACTTCATGACCGACTCGATTGGTGTGCCAATTGATCGCGGCATCGTCAAGTTCGTCGCTATCCAAGAAGAGAGTTTGGCGATCAACGGCATGACTATCCTAGGCGAGGTTGAGAGCCTCGAGCGTATTCAAGCAGAGGAGAGCAGCATGAAAAGAGGCATGACGAAGAGCTCCCGCCGCTCGGGTGTCTCCAAAGCAAAGAGTAGCATCCAGCTCACTCACAAGGCTTCCAAAACTAATAACAAGGGAAGAACAGTCACCCCTCCGCTTCCTAGTCCTGGCCCACTCGATTCCGGAATAGCCGTCAACGAGAAGGGTATCAACGAAAGCATACCAGTGCAGCCTGTGAACAACAAGATCAACCACAAGCAATCAGAACCGATCATGCACAAGTTCAGCAGGATAGCTAGCACAAACCTCGTCCCACCACCCATTCCTGAGAGCACTCCTGCGAAGCAAATGCCCAAGCGCAAGAGCCTGCTGAACATCTTCCGCCGATAAGCGGCTTACGATAACTGCCATATTGGTAGACAGCGCCATGTGATATTTCTTTTGTATTGATTTCTCATGGAGTGCTTCTTTCAGGAAGGCCCCTTCTGCTTATCAAAGTTCGCAACTTGCAAAGAGCATAACATGCACCACAGCGTAGAAGTTACTATCGTTCTGGACACAATAGGGTGGTACAGCTTTCGAACAGCAAGCTCACATGGATAGTTTCTTTGTGTTATCTCAGTCAAGTTCTGCGTACACGCATTGCTTGGATGTGGCATTTGGTCGCAGTGTGCGACAACGGCATCATAAGGCGTTTGGGACTGGCAGTGACACATTGCATTATGGCGATAGGACGCCACATCGCCGACGGATCTACGCTTCTTCATTATACCCTCTTCAGCATCTTCCTCCAATCGAGGTTTGATGGTCCTCGCCACATAGCAAATCATCAATCATTCACTAAAAACTTGCACACTCGTTTCTCTTGCCACGTCAGTACCCGTCAGCCTCAAATTTAAACGCCTTGGTCGGCGCCATGCCCGCGTCCCCAAGTATTCATTCCTGTCTGGACCTGTCAAGACATCAGAGCCAACCCTCTGCATGTCCCAACCTCGTCGCGCACTCCGTCAGGTGGTGTACCTATAACACCAAGGATATACCCAGCAGCTATCTTACAACGTGCTCCGGCACAGCGCGCCCAAGCACACTTGGACCCCCGCTAGCGGTTTGTGGAGAGCTGAGAAGCGTAGCGTCAGACGTTCTGGGCGCAGAAACTTTGATATGCATGGCTGCGCTAGCTGGGCGGGAGAGCGTCCTTCAGACCGCTGTTCTGGATCAAGCGACTAAGCTGGGGAGCTCTAAGCGCGGTACAGGCACACTGACTTTTGAGCGCTGTAGGGCTAGATCGTGGATGCCTCGGCGGCAAGGAAAGCGCTTTTGGCAGGCCTTGCGTTCTGGTGAGTGGTTGTTGCTGTGTAAGAGAACAACAAGTAAGTGATGACTCTAATGGTCCTCTTCGCGGCTCTTCGGTTAAGCACTATTGTCTTTGGTATCGCCAGTTGTGAAAGCTGTGATACGAATGCGATGTCATAAGATCTGCTAATCTCAGATTCCTGCGTCATGCGTGGAACGAGGTCACAGTGGACTCGTGTTTCCTTCCTGAAACCGGTGGATAGAATCATGCATTCTGACATCCCAAACAGTCAAACAGCCTGAACAGAAACTCTCTGCGACCCAATACTAGCTCTCCACTACGCAATGCAGGGAGTTCCCACGCTTGAAGTTGGGCTGCCAAAAAAGTAAACCGCAGAAGAAGCAACTCAGCAGAGCCGCATTGCGTCTTTGTACTCCCCGAGATTTGCCATGGTATATCCAACGCAGAAGAAAACCGAGACATCCGCACAGACACACACAAATGCCGAGCGGGGGCCCCAGCACATCTGTTATCTTCTTTTCCCAGGAAAAAGAGTTGGCGACACCAGTCCATGCGTCGCATGAAACTCAAAAAGCAGATCGACAGCCAACCGAGCCTCCGGATCTTTCCTATACCGCGCCCTCCTCGTCGTCGGCCTCCGATCACGGACCCGCTTTTGAACTACCACAAGTTGCAAGATCGCCGTGCTTCATTTCTGAATCATTTTGCCTCTACCTCTCTGCATCGCACGCGATCCAACTGAGAGACCATCTCGGCTCTCCTCGCAAAGCTCACAGAAATACGAACCGCATGTCGTGCGCACACCTGCACGACGATTGGCAGATGCAAGTGTATTCTTCTGCACAAGCGACGCTGACGCGTAGATCTGCACAGCCAAACAGAACAGGCAATTAAGTTTTTGGCCATAGGGCTGCGATCGTCAGCGCTAGTGGCGCGCTTTGGTACCCTGAGAAGGTGGTGCTGCTGAGGGTCTGATTGGTGACGTAGGCGGGGATTAGCGAGTAGATTTGGTGAGCGTGCATGACGTGCACCGATCGATGGGCTGGGATTGTTGTGGAAGGTTGCGGCTGGGCTGAAAGATGAGAGGATGCCGGGTGGGGTTGGGTGTCGGTGCTTGAGATCGGTGCTCGTGCGGTGGTGAGGCGGCTGTGAGGCTGTTGAATCAGAAGCAACTTGACTGTGATTTGGGGTTGGTGATATTCAGGATGGTATGGGGGTTGCCGATAAGCTGGATACGAGTGAAAGTGATGTGGAGAGCTGAGACGTAATCGTAGGTGAGCAAGTGCAGGATCGTGAGATTGTGGCGGCCCACACGATGAACGGCGAGTGTTTCCTTCGGTTCCTTCGAAATAGACTGCGTGGTAAGGTCGCCTTCTTGATTCTGTCAGGCACTTTCGAGGATGTCCGACGAGAGCATCATGAATACCAAATGCGAGTGAGTATGACGGCTTTGTTTGACAACTCTAAGACTGCTGCGATGACTACAGCGTTTGAGGGCAGGATATTGCCGACTCGCTTGGAGTATCCATTAACTTCGAATCTTGCTCACTTACTTGAGAAGGCCCCTTCAACTTGATCTTTATCACATATTATTGTCGACAAACTAATACTAAGATCCTTTCGTGATCCGTCACTTCTTACCGGTCTACACATGCGGAGTTTCAACCTCCACCGCGTCCTGCTTCCAGCTCGTCGAGAACTTTTCCTTGTTCAACCCGCTAACAACAGACTTCAGTCCCAAACACCCACTCACCTTGCAATCCTCCCGCACCTTCGACTGCACAAGCTTAAGCTGCCGATCCAGATCAGCCTTGACCTCTTCCTCCGTAGAGCCAGACATCTGCTTCAATGTCTCGAACAGTGCCTCGGTCGTCTGACCAATAAGCTGTGTAGCCATCTGCTGCAACTCTGCCTTAACCTTACGCACCATGCGCTCTTTAGCGAACTTACGGTCCGTAGCAGATCGCGAAGCAGCAGAATCCTGCTCGAGCACTTCTTCAAGTCCTAACTCGTATATTACGAACCAGTCTGAGAGGGGCTCCCAGGGCGTAATGTGCTCGTCATTCTCGAGGCGGATTAGTAGTTGGACTTCCTTGTGCCAGTCTGCGCGCTTCATGCGGTTCCAGCGGCGGTGCACTTCGCATAGGCGGATGGCGAGGGAGAGTTGGGAGACGAGGTGGGTGGCGAGAGGTAAGCCGGTTAGAGAGGAGGTAAATATGCAGGAGGGTTGGCGGAGGATGTCTTGCGCTGGGATGAAGTCTGCGAAGAAGGTATGGAGACATGCAGGGGCTGCTTTGCGAGGTTTGCGAGTCTGTTTGGTTGAGGCAGGGGCTGGGACTTGGTGAGTACCTACAGGAGCTGGGACGTCTTGTACTTGCACGTAGGCCAGGCCAACGCCTTCAATGTTAGCTGTGGTGTTGAAGTGATATGCTGGGTGTACTTGCACGGTCTGATTCTCCAAGAACATCGAGTCTGGTCGCCCAGTTGCAGTGTCGTCTCGCAACTGCGCACTTAAAACCTTCTCAAGACACTCTTCAAAATCAACTTCCTTGCCCTGCGGACCAAGGACGGCATCAGAGTCGTAATCAGCTTGCACTTCTTCTTCAGTCCTAAAGTCGCTGTAGAAATTTCCGCCGTCAAGGAGCTCATAGTCCTGGAGGAGTGTATCGAGATCTGACTCTCCTAGAAACCAATCGGAGGGTTCTTCGCAAAAGACCTGTTGCTGAAGCATTGGTAGCTGACCAGGAATCTGGTCATTGTATTGCTGGTGTGACAAGAACTGTTCAGCTTGCACCCGTTCGAGTAAGTAAAGACGTTGTTGCTCTTCGAGTTGCCGTTGTTCGAATTGTTGTTGCTCGAAGGCGCATAATTGTTGGAATGCGGATTGAGGAGTAGGTTCTGGCACGTATAACTCTTGTCCGAGAGCCTGTTTGATATATAAATCGCCCATCGATCGATACAAATCCTCGTCCAACCGTCTCGACTCCGTTGCGCGAGCTAAGTATCCGTTCATGGAACACGTGTTGCAAGTCTTCCACTCCTTGCCCTTGCGGATGAAGCCTTCTTTGGTAATGATGTGCCGGCATGATGAGCACTTTTTGGTGGTTGAGTTGGTTATGGCGTTTCGGTACATGGTTGGTGATGTTTTGTTGGTTCGCTGTTGTGTTGAGTTATTCTTGCGTTGAGTTGTTGTTGTTGTTGTGTAGTTTCGGATTCTTCAGGATTGGTAGTTCATGGAGGGAACTTATAATGGAGCAAGTTGGAGGCTACAATGTTGTGTGTACAGAGTGCATTCTGAGGATAGCACTGTTCATTTTGGGGTCGTCGAAATCGCATGTACGCTGTGCATGACTCCCTTTGTTCTTGATGATCAGGACTACTGAGACGTAGCTTTTTTCGATTTGGAGAATAAAGTCGCTCGACATCGAAATCCTACCACAATTACGAATTATCCTCACTTTCCCACTCCCTCTTCCCCTCGCACCACCCAAACACTGTCCTCTGCCACAGCTCCAAACCCTTCGTTGTCGCAACTTCTCTATCCCAACCTCGAATCTCGTTGACCAAATCTCTCCTACCATGCACGTCTAGTTCCGTCAAGTTCTTGAGTTCCGTCCGTGTGGAGAAGACGATAGCGCCTGTTTTGGGCAGCCGACGAAGAATCTGGTGTTCGCGGCGGATAATGATGTGTTGAGGAAGCAGTGAAGATAAGTTGCCAGGGAAAAAGTCTTTAGGTTCTTGAATGAACATGAGAGCTGCGAGGGGGCGAGCGTCGGGTTGCGTTTGGATGTAGAGCGTACTGCGAGCCAGGGAGATTGTGGATGTGATCATTGCGAGAATGTCTGGAATAGCTAGGCAGATTCAGCGTGAACATCTATAAAGGGAGGAGGACTCGAGACGTACCATCCCACTGGTAAATATCCTGGTCTTTCATGTAAGAGAGTGGCTTGCCAATAAGGCCGCGCATGCGCCAGCCAGCAGGGAAGATAGTTGCGCTTGCTTGTCTAAGAAGTGTGTTAATTCATCTCTTCAGGTGACTTCAATCTAGACGAGCTTACAGATAGTACTGCTGTGTGAAGTCTCCCTTGACTAGGACGTTGAAATCCTCCATTCCCAATCGTGCGCAAAGCTCCAGTGGGTGACAATCGAAAGGACGCACCAAAGACCACTCTTCTTTAGTTTCCTTATTCCTGATATGTTTTCGTCGGTTGATCATCTTCATCTCGAAGGAACCTGGGTATCTAGAAACGAGATATTCGGAAATCTCTTGCAAGAGCTCTTCGGAAGCGTCTTCACCGTCGCGCGTCACCTGTATGCATTCGGCGTTCTTAGTTGAGAGAACAGAGTCCCGTGCACAGTGGTAGTCTTTGTACGTGTCATCAACCACGAGCCAGTCATGTTGGTCCACCTTCTTCAGGCCCATATATTTGTAGTTGGCTGATGGCGTATGGCGAACGCCTGATGGTGCCAACATGTCCTGACTCGCTCCAACGGGAGTGATTGCCAATGGAATATCAGGAAACTCTGTACCATCGCCGCAGTCGTCCTGAACAAATGCTGGTAGTCGAGAGATACGTTGTTGCTCTACGAGGAAAGCGCGTATCTCCGGGTCAGGCAGATCCCCTGCATCAAGATCTGCGATTCTTATGCGAGGTACTCGCGAAAGCCGTGCAAGTTCGCGTGCTGGGCTCTTCGTAGGAGCTTGGACAGAGAATGCTGTGACGTGTCTGTGGTGACCGCGGTGTACGCTACGATTGCGAAGATAAGCTGGAAGGATGACGAATCTCTCTGGTTCAGGAGCGAGTGCGTCTTTGTAGATATAAAGACGCACGGCGACAGAGCAGAGCCACACAAAGTATGCGCAGAGCAAGAGGGCGAGAATGAGGAGAAAGTAAACAGGAACTGGGTCAGGGTGCTTCGCCATGACTATAGATTGTAGTAAATGAAAGTTGTATGACTTTGGTGTAAGTTAGGTGCTTCGTGGCGGAGAGTTTGTACATGGGAATACGTGCGGACTGTACGCGGGCTGCGATAGTGGGTATGTTGTTGAGGTGAAAGTGAATTTGCCGCTTCACTGCAGTCTTGAACTTGTTGTGGCACCACCTACTCTTCCAGTACCAGTGCTTGTAGCTTTTAAAAAAAAGAAAAAAAAAAAAAGATAGAAAATATTATGTAGTGTGAACCTAGGGTATATTCAATGCTATGCCATATTGCAGCTGGGTCAATATTTAAAAGAGGCGAGTATTGTGTACGATTAAAAAGCCAAAGGAATACGCCAAACTCCATATCAGATGTCGTCAGTCAGCTATTGCTCCGGCGACTGCTGTTGCACCAGAGCGTCCACCTTCGCATAGAGTTCGGCAGGATCCTCGAAGACGTACCAGAGCTCCTTCGGCACACCCTTGAATGCCTTCTCGAAACGCTCAGGGTTGTTCTTCTTTCTCTCGTCCATCTCCGCCACACCAGTAACTTTACGGATATAGATGGCACCAATCCACTTCTTGAACTTGCGATATGCTTCGCCATAAGCCTCAGGATCTGATTGTGTAGAGTCGCCAATTAAGATGAACTTGCGTTTCGGGAACCATTCGTGTACCTTTTCTATGCGATCGACTTTATAGGCTTCGGTGCCTTGGGTCAAGTTGGCTAAAAAGCCCGCAAGGTTCATCCAGGAGGCGTCGCGTAGCAACATGGTACCAGCTGGATAGTGCGTCTCGCGAAATTGACGAAGGAATGGGTAGAGATTGTAGGGTGAGGCGGAGAGGTACCAGAACGGTGGGTTGTCAAGTTTCTGTACGATGTGCTTGTATAGCTCTGGCATTCCCTTGATAGGCTCCGGCTCCTCAGCGAAAGTAGTCTTCAGGATACCGACAGGCGAACATGTCAATGTCTTCTTGATCGTGTCGTCGATGTCACTGAGAACGGCCCACCCCTTCGTTTTCGCAAAGGTGGTTTTGAGTGGCGTTGCGGTTGCACCGATCGCTTTCGATGTGATGGTTTCGCCGTCTTTGTAGTCTGATCCAGGAATGGCGAGCTCGTCTGTGCTGATACCATCTCTCCCACTAGGTCCGAGTCTGACCTTCATGCCCTGAAGGTCAATGTTCACAGCATGTGCCGGTAGGATGGCGTCGAGGAACGGCTCCAATCTCAGCGCGATTGTCTTCTTCGCTTCTTCATCGTCGGCTAGACCAATTTTCTCACTGACCCAAGCAACTACCTCTGATATATCCTTGCCACTATGCCTAACAAAGTAGGCAGCGACAAATTCTGCCTTCCATCTTCCTAAACGGTTCTGGTAGGCTGTGTTGTCGAGGAGCCACACATAGTCCGTATCGTCATTTGCATCCGAATAGAACGGGTTGTTACGCCCAAGGTATGAGGAGAGGTTGTCCTTCAGAGAGAACTGGAATCGGTTTGCGAGTTTAGGCATGTCGTGTTCGAATTCAGGGAAATGTCCAGCTTCGCGGGTGATGCGGTCTTCTTCACTCTCTTGAAAGCGCTGCCTGGCTTGGCCTGCCATGGCGCTCACTGGTTCATGTGCCATATTGGAGGTGCTGGTGATGAGTTCGAAGTATTGCTAAGTGGTTTGCAGTGACGGGTGTCCGAGAAGAGGCGAGGTCAGAGGGTAGATGTTTTGCACGAGACGAGGGCGCGCTGAGGGGCGCGAGGCTAGGCATATACTTGCTGCAGCCCATCTCAGCTCGTCACGTCCCTTAGGCAGGTGCATGCATATGACGTCTGACAAGGCAGGTGTAGCTGCGGCTGTGGTGGGGCTGCGGGGGGATGATCGTGATCATCCTTGCCGGGAAGCGAGATCGCATACAAAAGCAAGTCGCCCAGCATTCGAGGCTGCGATTCACCACTCTTGTAGAAACAAATGCATGCTCGTGGTCACTCGCTCCATTACGAATACTTCCAATACCTTTGACACCTGTTTCTCTGAAGTGGGTATATCTTTGAATCCCTCCACGCTCAGCCCTAATGCTAGGATCTGAGACTGTGGGAAACACAAGGTGTAGGACGGTCCTTATGCGCATCAATACTGAGCATTTTATGCGCTTACACAAGAAACGTTGTTGTGCTCTAGGCACTTGTCAGTCAAAGTTGCTATCACGTTCTCTCGAATGACTCTTGTCGTATTGACTCAGCCAAGCCAGGTCTTCTGTCTATGAATAACAGTGTGATCGTTGGAAAGAAGCTGCTGAATACGCGCTTCGTTGCCTGTTGCGAGAGGCTTTGCTCGAGTACAGTGTCACCTGAACGCGACGTCTGTCATGTGTTCCACAGTTCTGAGATCCACTTAGATTTTGGTCACTAAAAGTCCCTGCATCACATCAGCGGAAGTGCGGGTGCATCCATGTGCAAGGTGGGGTACGGTTTCGCAGTGCGAAGTCAGGATGGCCGGATCGCTGGAGTGTTTGCCCATGTCGAATAGTCGTGATGATCCCATCCAAGCAAGCCTCTTTGACCACGTCGCCGAACGCGCACTCTCTGCACCAAGACGCAGAGATCTTCTGACAAGACAACCACGCAAAAGCTACAGCAAAGAAGGCCACTTGCCACACGTAGTACGCAGCGGTTGACGTCGCCGCCGACGTCCACATTTCTTGGCTGATGAGGCGCAGCTCGCGGTATATGTCCGTGCAAGCGTAAGCATAGAAGCACCGTTGACGCTGGCCGCCTGACCGCCCTACACTTGGAGTGTCACGAAATTAAACCTCCTTATTCTTATCACGTTCAGGCGCAACACACCAAACGCCTTGTAGCTGCAGCGACCAATACTTGATATAACAGCATCTGTGTGTTGTTGACTTGCAATCGGCAGAAGACGCGAAGCCCAAAGCCCCCCACTAGACCCTCGGCCGCTATGGCTCTCAAGAAGCGCCTGGGTTTGGGTAGCCTCATACGCAGGAGGTCCTGTGAGTTGGACAGGCCTCACTCGTGCGCAACCGTGTACTGACCGGGTGCGCAAAGCACAAGACGTTGTCTCGGACAGCAATGCGGACACACCTGACGCGAACGCCGCTCGGGGAGTGGTGAGTCGCGCCCTACTGCGCCTCGGTCGATTGAGCTGATATGAGAGCAGAGGCTGTTCTGCGAATCCGGCGCTGCCAACTCGGTATGTGAGTCGCGCATGTCTTCTGAGTACTTTCTGACCACGGCTAGGGCGAGGAAGTCCTCCATCTGCCAACCATCGTCGAGGCCGCCGAGTCCAGCCCTTCTGCCGCCGCCGCCTCTGCTGCGCAAATCCGCAAGTTTCTGTCCAAAGAGAACTACAAGCGTCCTCATGTCCAGTACAATGCCATCATGCTCATCCGTATTCTGGCCGACAACCCCGGCCCGTCCTTTACGAAGAACCTCGACAAGCAATTCGCCGACACCGTCAAGTATCTGCTGCGAAACAGGGAGGATCCAAGTGTTGGGCAGATACTCATGGAGACGCTGGATGCTCTGGAACGGGACAAGGCATTTGACACCAACTTGAATGTTCTCTTTGCCATGTGGAAGAAAGAGAAGGGTCTCATGGCCGTTGCATCAGCGAAGCAGTCTGGGCGTCATAGGCTGAATGCGCCAGGGTGGAATGCCAATCAGCAATTCCAGGGCGGCTTCAGTTCAGGCGGTAGCCGGTCGCAACCGAGAGGTTTGCCTGCGCCAGCTGAGCTTGCTGCGCGGGTTGAGGAAGCCCGCACATCTGCGAAGCTGCTTCTTCAGCTCGTCCAGTCCACACCACCAAACGAGCTGCTCGGCAATGAGCTCGTGAAAGAGTTTGCCGAACGATGCACATCAGCTCAGCGAAGCGTGCAGGGCTACATTGCCTGCGACAATCCGGCTCCGGACGACGACACCATGCTTACTCTCATCGAGACCAATGAACAGCTTTCACTTGCTGCATCAAAACACCAGCGCGCTGTTCTCCAGGCTCGTCGTCTCATAGGTGCCTCGCCGTCTCCTCCAGCACAGCAGACGCCTTCGATGCTACCGCCTCCAAGCAACAATGCTCCATCAGGCGTTCCACCCAGCGTCTACGGGCAACCGACGATTCCTCAGCGCAACGACGCGCCAGCACCATCGCCTATGGACTCGATACCGAGAGACCCATATGAACCGCTGCCAAATTCAGCTCCTTATGGTGCACCGCCAGTTCAAGCGCCTGCAATCCAGACCTATAACGAGAGCGCACTTCCTCCGTCCCTACAAGCGGCGCCCAACCGGCAAAGAGATAGTTCTGTTCCTCAGCGGCAAGAGGAGAACCCGTTCGCAGACCACTACACATCGACTTACACACCCCCGGCAAATCCACGAGCAAATGGCTATGGAGGGTCTCCAGAATCGTACCACCCAGGTTTTCAGTCGACCCCTTCGTACATGCAGCGACAAGACAGCTCTGCAAATAACCTCACTATGCATGGCGCAGGATCTCCGATACAGGAAGAAGATACAAACCGCCGTCCACGGACACCAGAACACAACACAAGTCAGCAGCAGCAGCACGACGTATCACCAATTGCAGAGCGCAACACAGTCACGTACAGATATTAGGGTAGTGATAACTAACAAGGATGGCTTGCGAGCCGTAGGATAAGCCGGACAGAAGCGCACGTGTTCTAGTTGGTCAGATACTGTTCGGCATCGAGATGACATAATTTCTGCGATCGTATAAGATAATAAGACTACAGTAATCTTTGTACGTGTTGTATAGTGTCCATGTTCTGCGACCCTGCAAACGGACTAGATACGGACCCGATGTGGGGGAGCTTGGTCCGGCACTCGGTCTGAAGCTCACCAATGTGTTTGAGTACCGTCTCACGCTCTTTTGTACTTTTGTACTGTTGCGAGGATCAGGATATGACCTTAGCAGCTCTGGTGTTTGGGCGCCTTCAGATTCAGATAGACATCACAGCTGGCTGTCTCGTTCGAATATTCATACGTTCCGGCTACAGACCGTCCTGCCGACGATACCCCGCATGTTCAATGACCAAGCTCGTGATTTCATGTAACCCCACGCATTTCTAAGCAGCCCCATCTACCTCGCGTTACCAACACGCAACAGTCGCGTCAACCGCAACAAAACTTTACCCTAAGCAGAACGGCATAGGGCTCCACTCCTCTGTGCGCATTGCTGACCGGGCGAGTCTCGCAAGATGCACTACCAACGTGGAAAGCGAGACCGGACAGGCCAACCCCACTAAATCGAAGCGGAATCGACCGCATGTTAGCGCCGAAGATTTATAGATCCGTCATGATTTTGGACTATATACACTACGACTCCCAGCCCGTCCGCCCACTGTCCTAGACCCGAAGATTCCTCATGGCCTCTACTGCCTGCTGCAACAGTCCATGGCTCGCTCGCTCCCACAATGCGTCGACACGGTGATCATCGGTACGTTGCTGCAAGCCTGGGATCATTTTCGAGCGACGGCCGCTGATTAATAGCAGGCAATGGCCCCTCGGCTCTCATCCTCTCCTACATCCTGCACGGCCACATTCCCTACTACATCGGTGGTCACTATGACAGCATCCTCGACGCAAAACTCTCCAAGGACGAGAATCTACTACATCTGACGTCGAATTTGTACGCGCATTTTCTGTCTTCGCTGCGGTACTCAACACAGGCCTTGCCGGTCAATACGCTTCTCGATACTCTTATTCGGCCGAATGCGGACACCGAGCTCAATCCAAAGTCGTGCGTGGAGTGGCGCTACGAGCCCAACAAAGCTATCTCGCATGTTGCTATTGGAGACACTCAACAAGTGGGCGGTCAATGGGCAGACAACCCCGTGTCTGCGAGCGCTGACATTGGCACACTGAGTTATGCCGAGCAGCTCTCGCTCCCAGGATACTCGTACGCCGACCATCTAGGGAGAGTTGAGAAGGAAGATGCTTGCGACTTTGTGCGCCCCTCCCGGACAGAGTTCGCCGACTACCTGCGAAACTACCCAGAAGCTGTAGGGATCTCGGACTCGGTATTCACAGCCACCAAGGTCGAAGATGTGTATCGCATTGCAGACGGGTTTATCATTGGGTCGCTAGGCATACGATGCAAGCATCTGGTGCTCGCCTCTGGCATCTTCACAGTCAATATTCCGCCGCCTCCACTGCTTGCGCCTATTGCCAAGCTAGATTCAAAAGAGGCGCCATTGCTGGTAGTTGGATCTGGGTTTTCTGCGGCAGATGTTATCATCTCGACATCGCCAACCCGCAGAATTGTCCACATCTTTCAATGGGCTCCAGACAAGCGACCATCACCACTGCGTGGCTGTCACCACTCAGCGTACCCGGAATATGCAACTGTATACCGACAGATGAAACTTGCTGCCGTTACATCCACCAAAAGCCGTCCAGCACGAACACCGCTTTCGCGTCGCAAATCAACAAGTAACCCTTTCTTCAGCCAACGCGATTGGTCTCTTTACGAAGGCTTGCCTAACGCTGAAATCACCCACGTCTCCACTTCTTCCACCGGCCTAGCAAAAGTAACTGTGTGTCTTGCATCCGGCGAATACAGTACATACGAAGTTGGTGGCCTAGAATATGTTGTCGGCCGTCGGGGTACAATAGATTTCCTCTCTCCTTCCCTACAAGCGGAGATTCTTCCGCCGACAGAGCTCGAATCCACGTCCTCGACGAAAATCTCTGGTCGTACACTTCGTGCTAAAGCAGAAGCTTCTCTCGAGATCGCAAGGAACGTGTTCATAACTGGAAGTTTGACCGGTGATTCTTTGATACGTCATGCAGTAGGTGGATGTGTATTTGCTGCTGGAAGAATATCAGGCGCCATCCCATCCACGTACTCTCCCGAGATGAGCCCATCATTACGTGGCACAGTGAGCCGAACAAGCTCGACACCGAGATCTGAAAGCCCAACCTCCGACGAGTCAACAAATACAAGCCCTACCTCAAGAACGGCAAAATCAGGGTTGACAACACCTGGCGAGCTGACAAACGGGCATGCCGATTTGCACTTGGATCGACGGAAGCTCACTCGGAGTGTTGAAGAGGCGCATGCTCAGAACCGTTTCTGGGTAGATTCCGGATGGTGGGCTGGTGGTTTGGGACCTAGGAGAGTGGACAGGTAGCATGTACGATAGATAGGTGTTATGTACATAGTGCAAATGTACATACTGTCGCGTTTGAAAGGAAACAGATAAATAGATCCTCGTGAAGTACCTCAAATGCTGTGCACCTTCACCGTTGCATGTGCTTGTGAATAGTATTTGTTCGGACCGAGATAGATACTGCTCGCACGTCGATTAGAGCGTGAACCGCGAGCAAGCTACATACGAATCCCATCACCACCGTGCTCGGTATTGAAGTTTCGGTCGACTGAATGCTGTTCGTGCGGTGCGTGGCAGTCTCGGACCTACAATGTCGATCCCAAGCCATGTGCGTGCTACCGCCGCGAATAACCTCACGTCAGCATGTCTTCGTCAGAACGTGGGCCAAGCTGCGGCACTTTCCTATTACAAAGCATCTAATGTCTGTCAGCCTCAGCCTCAGCTCTACTTGACTCTATGAACAAATTCGTTCCGGAGCCGCGCACATGCAGCCCATTTCTAGCCGCTTCTACCGTCTACGCTCGTATGGTCGCTACGTCCGAGATGACTACAGTGACCAAGAATTATGATGAGAGCACGGTTACAAAGCGACAGCCGCAGCTCAGGTACAAAGACAGGCATTTAGCAACCCCGTCTTTGTTGATACAAAGCTTGAACCCATTGATCGTTGAAGCTTAACAGATCCACACGGCACCATTCCTGTTCAGTAACCTCCCCGCAAACTCTCTAGCTCCAGCCTTACTCAGCTCTCCGTCAGCACCCTCACACCCGCTATCCTCTTCTTCCACAGGAATTGCTTCGGCACCCAAGCCGTCGATCGCATACGGTTGCGTAGAGGTCATTCGAGCGACTGGGTTTCATGTCAGGTCCACCCGGCGCATCATTCAATCGCGATTTTGCATCTCAGAGCTCTGACCAGGCAGGTCAATACCCACAACAAGCCTACAGCCGCTACGATGCGCCTGAGGGCAACGCATATGCTCAAAGAGACTATGCGACCCCAAACCAGGCTTTTCAACAAGATCAATCCTTATTCTATGCAGACATCAGTACAGCGCAGTTGCAACATGTGAATTTAGGACAAACCCCTAGTTACCACAGCTTCGACACTAATACCCAGGCGGCCTGGGACTGGAGACAACCTGTGGACTTGACTGACTTGCCAAATCCACACAAACCACAGGCCAAGGGGGCACATGAGCTTAATGATCGTGAAAGCTCCGCGAGCCACTTCAACATTCCGTCTTCCGTCAACCCACTGTCACCTCCACCACGACCGCTGCCGCAGAGACCGGTTATGCAGACAGGCATGAAGCGTAAGTCGGACTCTGAGCTGCAGCAAGCAGCTCAACAAAATACATACGAACAGAACAATCCATCGAAACGACAGGCTATGTCACGCGCCTCTTCCTCAGCTTCGCAAAGCTCCCGTACACCTACAGTCCACGCCGACACTCAGCCGTCACCAGCGGCCCCGACAAACATCGCACACGATGGACAATCGAGTTTATACGGCAGCGGCGGAGCACAGCGGCGTGGAGGGGCAAGCAAGGGTACTGGGCCACAAGGACGAGAGATTGATGTCTCTGAACCAAGGAAGGTGGTAGATTCATCTGGGGCTGGGGATTTGCTACCAGCTGGGAGGGTATTTCCTATACAAATTGGCTCCGCTTTGTTCAGGTTGTCCGGCGCATCGCTATGTTCTGATGGTACGTGAGAAAAGCCTTCCACGTGAACTATAGAGCTAACATTTCAAGAGCACCCTCATACTTTTCTCATTTCTTCGTTGAGCAACTGCACAACAGCGGTGGTCGCACCAACGACGTGAGAACTTTATACATCGACCGCGATCCCGAAATATTTCGTGATATTGCGTTGCACTTGCAGGGTTACCACATAATTCCCCGGGATGCTGAGCACTTCGTGAAGCTATTCGCAGACGCCCAGTTCTATTCCCGTACGTCCTCTTCTCCGCTCAAATCACTCACACTGACCGCTCCAGTCCCCCGCCTAACTAAACAACTCTTTAAAAGCGACATCTTCATCAGCATTGGTGGCGAATCGTTCCGGATCCCGCGCGACACCTTCTCGGCACCAGGCGACTCTCCCAACTATTTCTCTCTTGGCTTTTCACAATGGTTCTCCACGCCCGCTGAAGTCTTCCCCGGCCTGGATCGTAATGCTCTCCTCCGACCGCCTTCCATCTCGCCGCCGTCTGTACCTAACAAAAGTGGCGAGACCTTTCGCGAGCTGGTGAAGATGCTACAAGGCTACAATGTGGAAATCAGAAGTGAAGTGCATAGGAGCCAACTGCTAAGAGATGCGCGCTACTTCCACCTCAAAGGTATAGAGCAGAGACTTGTGCCACACGAGATTAGCTACAACCTCAAGCGGCAACAATCCGAGATCTTGATAAGACTACAAGACATCAGACAATCCGGCATCTCCTTCACCCCCGACACACCATCCACCGGCACCTCAAGCGGCCCCTCCAAAACCGGCTCAATAACCTACGCGCGTCCTTACACCGACGACGCCAGCTTATCCCCCGTCCTCATCCTCGAAACCTCCACACCCGAATCCTCAACCCTGCACTTCCACCTCCCCTTCCCCCCTACATCAACAAGCAGCATCGCAATACCCGGCCATGCCACTTTCCACGCCGATACCCTCCGCCGCATTACGTCGCTCTTTTCCGTCATCGCCTCGAAACTCGGACTCCCTTCCACTCAGCCCCTAGGCCTCATGCGCATGCAGACTGGTGCCGGGCTGGCGGCACAGACCCCCTCGCCAGCGACTTCGGGCGTCAGCGATACGAGGGTGCGGGTCGTATTGGATGAGGACTGTGCGGTGATTCTGAATGGGGTGGCGGCACAGGTGGATATTGACGATGAGGGCAAGCTTGATGTGAGGCAGGGCGCGCAGTGGGTGGGTGGTGGTAGCGATGAGGGGATCAGTGGTGGAGAAGAAACGGAGTGGATTATCAAGAGGGCGCAGTGGCGCGTGAGGGTCGAAGAGGTGAGCGGGGAAGAGGAGGAACAGGAGAAGAAAGTGCAGGTTATTCTGCACGGTGTGAAGATCGAGGCATTCACAGAAGAAAGAAATAGGAATGCGTCGAGAGGGTTCTTGGGCGGCGCATAGGAACAAGTTTTTCAGATCGAAATGCTCTGGCGATGCTGGACAATGAGTAGAAATGTGATAGCAATGCAATGTAAATGTCTATGCTCCTCATCAAGTACCACCATGCATAAAGCACCACAGCGTAGGTCGGCAATCAACAACTTCATACATCGCCCATGCTCCTACCATTTTAGAACCCCGACTTTAGTCTGTCTCTAACAGTCGCTAATTGATATGCTAAGCTGTACATCCGCTGAATCGAAGCTTCTGGCAACATGAGAAACATCTCCACGACCAAGCTCTCATCTTACAGGATAGGTGAGAGGTGAGTATGGCTTTTGACAGTTAGAGGGAGCATGCAAGATAGGCCCATGGTACGTCTGTTAGCCTATAGGTTTGTAAAAGCATACAGCGTGGTTCTTGCTGTAATGGATATACTGTTAGAGTTCTGTTAAAGACGTCCAGACCCCAGTCAAGGGTGGGCGAGCTGTAGTACTTCTTTACATGACAGGTTGTGTTATTAAGGGCTCCGTCTATTGTGCAGCTAATCTCATAAAACCGTACTGTTACAAATGCCACTTGTGGCGGGATGAACGTACAAGTAGCTAAGCGGCAGATCAAACGCAAACACATGAACAGAAAATGGGAATATAATCCATGCCAGCCATATGCAAAAAAGACAGACTTTTTCCGTGCACTACAAAGTCTCCCTTTAAAGACCCAATGTCGTGGCTGTCCTGGTATCATCGCTCCACCACCTCTTCTCACTCGACCATTTAGTTGGTCTTGGAGATCTCTACACCACCTGTAGCACCAAGTGCCTTCTTGATGTCGCCTGCTCGCCGTTAGTGCTGCTAATGATGTTGCTGGGACTGTTGGAGACTTACCGTAGATGGCGAACTGACCAGCGGTCAGGGTACCGACCATAAAGAGACGGGCACCGATACCGCTGTAAGAGCCACGGAGACCAAGCTCCTTAGCGATCTTGATCAGACGGCTGGTGGTGCCCTCACCGGGCTCACCCTTGGTCTTGTTGATCTTGGACAGCATAGTGTCGGCGGGCTGGGAGATGATGGCAGCGGCGAAACCGGCGATGAGACCGGAACCAAGGTTGTAGACGGTCTGCATGCCGTTGGAGGTCTTGCTCTTGTCGACGATGGTGTAGACGGCCTCGTTGACCTTCTCGAAGACGACGAACTTGGCGCAGGTGTAGGGAATCCTTTGTGGATGTCAGCTCAATGAAGTCTAGAGGAAACTATGGACACTTACTGCTTGAACAGAATGGGACCGAAACCAGAGTAGAAAGCGCCAACACCCTCGGTGCTGAGGATCTTGCCGAAACCACCGATCAGACCGTTGGCGAACTTGGGGTCGGAAACGAGACGGATACGGGTGGCCTCAAGAGGGCAGAGAGCGATGTCAGCGATGAACTCGGCGCAGGCGGCGGAACCGAGGTAGACGGCAGTGCGGTTGTTGGAGGCAGTCTCGTAGCCAAAGGTGTTGATGGCCTGCTGCTTGAAGAACTCGTATCCTCCGAACTTGAAGGCACCCTGGAGGAAGTAACCAGCGGCGGTGGGACCGAAACCGGTCCAGACGGCACCAGCACCCTCAGTGGCAATGACCTTGCGGAAGCCACCGATCAGGCCAGAGTTGTAGGTGACGGGGTCAAGCTGGATCCTGGTCTTGACGCTGCGAGAGTGTTAGCTATGTGAGCGCAGGGTTGCTGGTGTGCAATGCAGCTGTTGCAGTGCGCCGGACAGACGCCAGCGCAGCCATTGGCACGCATTGCAGCCACTTGGACGTGGAGAGACGTACACATCGACGGGAGTGAGAGCGCCGTGGGTGACGGAGCAGCAGACAGCACCAGCGAAAGCGAAGCGCGAGTACAGGTCAAAGCCGGAGGGCGCGGTGGGATCGACGTGAGCAGCGATCTGGGCCTTGGCGGCGTCGACCTTGCTGGAGCCGGTGGAGGTGGGAGGAGGAGCGGTGGCCATTGTGAAGTGCGATGGAACAGACGACAAAGGGTTGAGTGGAGAGGTTGATGGTGGTGATGGTTGTGTTCAAGGTTTTCTGAAGATAGGAACCCGCTGCTCTTAGCGCCAGTTCCTTTCTAGGAGCCGTTCCCTTCCGACCGGGCAACCAACAACGCCCGATCTCCTACTTTGTCCATGCACATCCAATCACGTCACTGCGCATTACGGCGTGCACGCTCAACAATTGCCCTTAATCGCTCACGGCTGTTTATAAGCCATTGCCCTCTCGCATCTTACAATTCGATCGTACTCAACACATCAGTGTCTCCTGCCAGCTTCGTCGTTTCCAACAACACCAGTCTTGAGATTGTCACATGTCAGCACGGTTCTCCGGAAGAAAACTTGAAACAGTAGCGGAGGCGACAATTGCGACTCCAAATCCTACGAATCGTGGCTCACCGAAAACACATGTAACGACATCATCGACGAGCAAGAGCTTGAAAAGAAAAATGCAGTGATACGCTTGTATTACTCTCTCTCTACTGTGAGCACGCTGCATGCCTTGAATGCTCGGCAACCGCTCTCTCGACAATATTCACATCTCCGGCAAGCTTCATATAAGCATCGTCAGACATGTTCAAGAGTCCTGCTAGGCTTCTCGATTATGTTCGTGCGAGCGAGCATCTCACCAGTCATGCTGGTGGTAAAGGAGTTCCTAAAGTCGGACGTGTTAATTCTACCTTGTTGGTGTCAATCAACAGCCAGCGCATTTAGATCATCGTTGATATCAGGTATTGCGATTTGAATGTTCGCCCACATAATCACCACCCATGGCATCGTGGTCATCCGTTTTCGATTGAATATGACGTACTCTCATCCCAGAGATTGCCTCGACGAAGGGGAGCGAGGAGGTCTTCAAGGGCCTCATCCCGCGGCCCACGTCCTTTGCGGATACGGTCGAGTACGGCGGTATCAAGCGCTTCCATTTCGGTACTCCTCTTGTTAGACGCTATCGTACGATCGTAGCCAAGTCCTGAACTTGGCTCCATCCGGGCTTGCTCCTGTTCGCAAAGCTGCCGAAGCCACGGTCTGCAGAATCGTAGGTCATCTGCAGACCTACACCTGAGCACAGCTTGGTTCTCACTGGAATGGGGCATGTTCTCGGTGCTGACCAAGACATCGTTGTGATCAGATTAAGTATCAACATCCGAATCTTGCAAATATTCTAGTATGAGAGCTCTACTGATTGATCGTGTACGTCTTCCAGGCTCTCTGCATTTAGACATAGCTTCGAGCGATGCATATACTGTCGGAATGACGGTTCAAGGTTCTGCATCTCTCGCTACTGAAGGCTCGGTTATAACATCCTTCATGTGATGGCAGAACATCACTTCCAAGAACCAATTCATCGAAACGTCTTATGAAGATCATTCAAGTGTCTCGGAGGAGTGTACTTGTACACAAACGTATGCCATCTCAGCCTAGCGATTTCGTGCGCCGAGGGCTCAGACTATTGGTGGCCTCACTATAACAGAAATTCTGACCGAATTGGGGCCCTAGACATAGACTGACTGACTATACATAGACTAATACAAAACCAAGTGCCATAAACTTGTATATATCTTACAGTACTATAGCATTGCAATATACAGAGTCTTTCAAGATATAGCGAAACAACATGACGCACAGGAGTACGATCCCCAGCGTTTGTCTGATATCCGGATCCATGCAGCAGATCCATATTAACGGTCCGCGATCAGGCTGTTCGGTTAGGGTTGCCTGTTGAACAAGGATTATGCACCTGCTGTTTTGCCTTGTCGTACGACACCGCAGAGCCGTAACAAGGAGATGTTACGTGCACTTGAATGTTCTGCTAACGGAACAGGCTAACGGGACCTCTTCAACAAATTACCTTGCCATGCTGTTGTTGTAAGAACACACGCAAGCTGGACTTGAGGTGCGGATCGCCGATCACGCTGGCTCCTTCCGGAAAGTGACAGATGGTTAGGCCGACCAATCACAAGCATATCTACAAATGCTGTAGAGCGTCTCGCAGAACGACACAATCGGCGCAACAGCAGCGCCGTCATTTACGCATGCCATGCACGGCATCAGCGCCCGCGTCGAACAGGGCCGAAGGTTCTCGCGATAGTACACCGTCTCTTGACGCGTGATCTTCAGATCCAGACTCGCACCTGCCTCGTGCACAAGCAGGGTCGGGACTGGTCAATTTTAACTCCCGAGCGCCCGCTTTCTTAAGTTTGCGCCTCGAACCCTTCTGCCAAACTTTCCCACGACTCCCTTTCTGCCCTGCATTTGCATCTTCGACGACTCCCTTGCTGCTCTCCATGTCTCTAATCCAGCATGTCACGCAACAAGAAGGAACTGATCGAGAAGACGCACTCGTTGACCTGTTCTTATCGCCGATAGACCGACTGAACAGCCGAGAGCAGGCATCGGAACGTCGCCGGCTTTCGCTCTCCAGCGTCAACTCGAGTGTAGGCTTTTTGCACACAGGCAAGTCTGTGAGACGTGTCATCAGCTATGACACTCTCCACAAGCCCGACGAACCTGTCGCAGGAGACATTGACGGTGGCATTACACAGTACAATGTGTCGACCTTCAAACGTGCCGGTAAGTCTTCCGTTCCGGACCGTGTCCCATGACCTCTTACTGAAGATCTACGCAGCGCAAGTCTTTGCCACCGTCCTCGCCTGTTGGTTTGCCAGCGGCATTGTTTTTGGTTTTGCGGCGTTGAAACCAATTCTGATCAAGGAGGGCGTCTACCGCAATCTCTGTACGCAAGAAGAGCTGGATGAAGATATCGAAGTCTGCTACGAACAAGACTTGCACCTGAACTTTTTCTTCTCGCTCGCATCTACTACAGCTAATGTCTCTGCACTTCTTGTTGGAACAATGCTGGACCGTTATGGGCCTAGGGTCTGTTTTCTTGTTGGCTCAGCGTGCCTTGCTGCTGGCAGCATTATCATGAGTCTCGCATTTCAGATCGACGAGTTTGATGGCTACACAATCGGAAATTTCTTCCTCGCGCTTGGAGGCACATTCGTGTTCTTGCCATCGTTCCAGATCGCTAACGCTTTCCCAAAGTACGGTGGCAGTATTGTTGCGCTTGTCACTGGCGCCTTTGATGCATCCGCAGCTGTCTTCCTCTTCTACAGGCTTGCATATGAAGGTACTGATGGCGCCTTCAAGCCTCAGACATTCTTCCTTGTCTATCTCATCGTTCCGGTAGCAATCGTTATCGCGCAACTGACCTTCTTACCTACTGAAAACTACAAGACTGCTCCACAGTTGGAGATGAAGATACAGCGCGCTGAAGAAAACGCTCGAGATATCCACACCTCAGACGAGGATCTCCCAGACGACGAAGTATGGAGGCGCAGGAAGAACCGCAGCGCACGTCGCCGCAAGAGGCTGAGCAAGCTCGATAAGCTTATTGGCGACGATGTGACAAGAAAGAAGCGGGAAGAGAAGCAGGAGCAACACCTTGAGGCGTCAGGAGTCTGGGGTGCTCTGCACAACAAAACCGCTGTGGAGCAGATGCTCACTCCCTGGTTCATTCTCCTAGCTTTGCTTACTGTCATGCAGATGGTGCGTATGAACTACTTCATTGCATCGATCAGGGAGCAGTACACATACATGCTCGGATCCACCGAATTGGCTACCCTCGTCAACGAGTTCTTCGACTGGGCACTGCCTTTGGGTGGAGTCCTCAGTACACCCTTCCTCGGCATGCTTCTTGACAACGTCAGTACTCCTGGCGTTCTGCTCATCATCGTCATTATCGCCACTGCCATCGGCATCATTGGTTCTATCGGCGCACTGTGGGCAGGATACATCAACGTCCTTCTCTTCGTCTTCATGCGACCCCTTTACTACTCAGCCATGTCCGACTACGCGACCAAAGTCTTCGGCTTTGCAACATTTGGCCGTGTTTACGGCACCATCATCTGCTTTTCTGGCCTGATCAACCTATCACAAACCGGAATCGACGCTCTCACGAAACGCACTTTCAACGGCAACCCAGTCCCTATTAATGCCTTCTTAGCTGGAGCTGCGTTCGTCGTCGGTATAGCGCTTGTTGTCTATGTTACGGTACAGGTATACCGGATGCGCAAGAAGCTTGACGAGGAGGATGCTCTGACCGTCACCAACACCGATGTCGGGAGCATCATGGAGAGCCTGCTAGAAGAGGATGAGCCAAGAGACTACGGCAGTATTGCTCCTGGTCGCACGTCCAGAGAGTACGTCTAGCCACCAGCGTAGCAAACCACATACAGACGCCTGCCGTCTTATACACTTACAGTCCGACGGATATACCCTTGTTTACAACGCATTATCACGTTTCAGCGACGGAGTCGGTTTTTCACATCTGTGGCATGTCCCATTTACGGTTTACGATGTTTTGCATCTTGATTCTGTCCCAGGTTGTCAAAAGTGGTTTTGTTATATTATATTTTGTTGTTATTGTTGTGATGAGCCTGTCAGGTTGTACTGCATATACTAGTTTTGGGGTGTTTATGTCGGTTTCTTCAAGAACAGGTTACAAGCGCTAATAGTTGAGCTCGAACTACTCTCTGCCCACCTTTAGGTGATCCTGGAGGTACTCAAAATAAATTGATCAGTACCCTATTACAGCGAATTCGTAATGTAGTATTTCAGAGACGTAAGAGCTCGCAAAGACAGTATCAAACTCCCTTATATGCCTCCGTTCAAGCCCATCTTTGCACAACCCACAAGGACCACTCTGGTATCCTACACCTATGTCTCAGAGAAAGGAACGAACTTCTCTCCACTAGCCTTCTCCACACTCAGTCCCGCCGCCTTGTAACTCTCTGTCTGCTGCAACCTCCTCACATACTTGTACAGCGTCGGGTACGTCTCCTCCGTACAAGCCTTCTTCTTAACCGCACCCTCAAGCGCAAAATGCATCATGATATCCGCACTCGTCAGTTTCTCCGAGCAAAAGTACTCGCCCTTACTAGGCGACGTAGCCAGATAAGTTTCCAAGAAATCAAGATGATTCTTCAGTTCCGGGTTAGTGTACGATCCATCCACCTTGTTCGCTATGCCAGAGACAATGGGGCGCAGGAAGAAGGGGACAGGTGCAGAGCGGATGCCTGAGGTGATTAAGCTGACGATGAGGGGCGTCAGGAAAGAGCCTTCGGCGTAGTCCATGAGGAATTTGTGGCGCATCCAGGATTCTGTTTCGGCGCCGAGAACGCCTTGTTGGCCATCTGGGTAGCGCTGAGGCACTAGCTGGGGGCCGAAGTGGTCGCAGAGGTAGTCGAGGATTGTTTCGCTTTCTGTGACGATGATCTGGAGTGGGTCAGCTGATATATTCGTGTCTCCCATTGTTGTATGTACGCACCTCCGAGTCAGATCCAGCAGGCGTGATACCAATCGTGGGCGAGCGTCCCAGAGGGTGGAATTTCTTCAGCTCTGGGCCGGCGCGACCTTCTTTGTCGCGCTTGAATACCTCGATGTTGTACTCGAGCTTGAGCTCCTCGAGGAGCCAGATGACTCGCTGCGCGCGAGATTTCTCGAGCCTGTGGATATGTTAGATCGTGTCTTACAAAAAGAAATGTGAAGCATGCAACAGTCGAGGAATTTGTGGTTGGAGAATGGAAGTAGGTTGAATGGCTGCGTGCATGTGATTTGCGACTCACCAGTAGACCGTGATCTTTGCACCTTGCTGGTTGGACATGACTGCTATGTACTATTGATAGTATTAGGGGACTAGAGCCTAGTTTTGTTCTGCTGGTGAGAAGATTACAATACGAAGACGCGATGCTCTCATCTATATATTCTTTAACCAAGAAGGGCCGGTCCCCTCGGCGGCGTCTCGGAGGGACTCACAGTACCGCGGCTCGAGCAGATTCCGACCTGCACTGCAAGCGCGCAGCACATGATACGGGTGTTTTCGCGTTGGAGTCACGGTGGTGTGACGGCTTTTACGTTCATATCTGGAGCAGATTTATTGATGCAGTACTTGTGCAGTAGTCAGTATGATTGACGTCTGCTGCGGTGACGGAATCGCAGTCTTAGAATGGAGATTCAACCGAACAACTGAAATGCAGACGCTGCGATATAGCTGTAACTCTCAAGTACCCTTGATCAACGTGTTATTCATAGTGATAAATAACGCCCAGGCTGGTGGTATCGAGATTCGCGAGAGTCACACCTTCCGCGTCCTGCGCAAGGCTGACATGCAATGCCAAGCCCAGCATCTCCGCCCGCCGACATCACAGCTTCAACCTCACAACGCTCGCGCGCACCACGACCCCCGTCACACCCCGCAAGCCGCGTCCAACACCCCCTACAACCCTTCAAAATGGCAGGCGGACACGAAGGCAAGCTTTCTCCCTCGAAGACTCGGCACTGAAACCGCGCAATGGCGAGCAATGGCTAACAAACTGATAGCACTCCACAAGGATCCCGCGATCATAAAATGGAACAGTACGTCTTCGCACGCCCGCATAACCCGCCTACCACTCGCCCTACTCGAATTGTCTATCTTCAGCTGGGCAGATACTCGAATTAAAGGCGGAACCGCTCGAGGCGTAGAATGGGGGCAGGCATGGCTAACCACGCGCAGACATGACGGTGAACCGCCACAAGTACTTCCGCTGGACGAAGCGCACCGCCTTCATCAACTTGATGTATGTCGTTGTTGTGCCCGCTGCGTTGGGAATCGTTGGCTACAACGTCGATGTGAGTGTCTGCGAAGCTCGGGGTTCGGGGGGATGTGGGCTAATGTTGGATAGGGCAAGTGGGATATGCGCGGTAAGAGGAGGGGAGACACCATCTCTGAGTTTTAGAGAGTGGGTGATGCAGAAATGGGATGGTTGCGTGTATATATCATGCGTGTGCGTGGGGAGAGGGAGAAGGAGCTACAGCAGCTCAGAGGCACGAATGAACTTTCCTTTTGTTTCAACGCTGCGGATGAGAAGTGTCTGGACTTGTGTGCATGTGATGTTTTGTGATATTTGTCTGTGCTGTGTCATGCTGTCTGTACTGATACTCCAAAAACGAGCTCCCAGTCACACCTCGTGATATCAGTCGACTCCAAATCCAACCCATGACTGCTTGTGCAAACAGCCCTACAAGACCCTACTTCCTCGCCTCCTCCTGCACTTCCCACTCCCTCAACCACTCAATCTCCTCATCATCAGGCGCAAGATACAACGGACGCCGCACCGCTCGTGTCCAGTACATCATCGTTCGGTCGCTGATAGAGATACTGGGGTCATCATGAACGCTCTTCAAGGCTGCGTAGAAAGCATCGCATTCGGTCTGCAAGCCGAGCACTCGCAGGCAACGCAGAATACGCGTGATACGCAGGTGATTGTGGTCGAAACGAACGCACCAGTTGCGTGAGGCTTTGCGCCAGTTGGGGCCACGGGATACGGAGTAATCGAAGGGGAGCGACTGCGATGTTTTGTCAGACTTGGAGGGCTTTGTTTCTTCTGGCAATCCTTCTGTGGGCGATGAGGTGGTGGTATCTTGCTCCAAGGCAGCTGAGGTCTTCTGAACGCCATCCTCGTCTGGTTGTGCGGTTGTGGTAGTCGATTTACTCTTTGTGATAACTTGCTTCTGATCGCTTGGCTTGATGCTGTCGTCCTCTTGCTTGCTAGCGACTTCAGGCTGGATTGACGTGGTAAAGCCATAGAAAGTAAGCATGCGCTCAAAGCTCCGACGCAGCCTCTGCCTTAGTTCGCTCCTCTCCCTAAACGCCTTCATGGTCTCAAGATCAATGACAGGTGCCGCAAAGTTGAACGGCGAGCCTTCAGGAAGAGGAAACAGCATTTGAATGTAGTTGTGGCTGTGTTCCAATTGGCTATCGTTCCATGCCAGGATCTGCTCTTGAGTGCGTCCGAGTGTGTCCTTTGCTTGGACGTCTGGATCGTAGAAGCGAATGATTGTCGAGCCGGTGGACTGCTTGGATGGAGCCATGCTGGATAGCTTCAGGCGTTTGTTTGCTGACATGTGGTGGGTTGAGCGTGGAAAGATCTGAGCTCGAGAGGTAAAATGATGGATGAGCTTGCTGGTATTCATATACCCCGAGTAGATCTACCAAGTACCACGTTTCTAGCTGGACTTCTGGGTGAAGGTACTGTGGGTCGCTGAGTGAAATCGACTCTTGTGGGTTCTCCTGTTGCTATTGTTTGTAAAAATGCAATACCAGGTTGCGACGCGATCGATAAGCTCAGTATCCAATAAAGCTGCTTTTCAATAAGGTTGCTTGACTTTGATCGTTGTGTCGACTGCCTTTAGGGTTGCGGTTGGGAAAGCACGGGCTAACTTCTTTCATATTAGCTTACGTCCACACCTTCGCGGCCGTGATCAGCAATCTCTCCTCCTTTCACCTTCTTGTGTAACGCACAGACAGTCTTGATCTTACATCCTCTCTATCTCTCTGCTTCAACCCTCGGAACATTCCTCCGCAACATCTTCGCTCTCACGCTTTCCTGCAGCCTGACGTCAGAGTGCGCTTTTTGTTGAGCCGCGCTTGTTCCAGACCGCGAAATCCCACGCGGAACATGTGTTTGCCATGGAGGACTTGCTTTGGTGGCTCTGCCTGCAGGGAAGCCGGTAGATAAACCTGCTGTGAATGCAGGGGTTTTGGAGCCGTCCTTCGATCTAACGCATGACATAAATATGGACCACGGTTCTTGCTGCACTGTGGTTTTATTCAAGTAGTGGCGGAGCTCGCATCTTCTTTACCTGAGCTTTGAAGACATTCTTCGAATTTACCCAGGCTTCATTATCCACAACTCCCACAACAATCATGGGTTCCGACGGTACGCTTTTGGACTTTGTCGTCTTCACACGCACACCTAACACAAAGGCCAGAACAGACGCCTACGCCAGATAACCACACCCTCTTCCAGGGGTTCGAATGGAATGTCCCTGCTGACCAAAAGCACTGGAAGCGCCTCATTGCTGAGGTTCCGAAACTGAAGGCAGTTGGTGTTGATAACATCTGGCTTCCCCCGGGCTGCAAAGCTGCTTCACCCGAGGGCAACGGCTACGATATCTACGACTTGTACGACTTGGGTGAATTTGACCAGAAGGGTCAGAAGAGTACCAAATGGGGGCCGAAAGAGGACTTGCTCGAGCTTTGCAAAGTTGCCAAAGAGAACGGGATAGGTCTGTTCTGGGACGCCGTCCTGAACCACAAGGCTGGTGCCGACAAGACTGAGAAGTGCCGTATTGTTGAGGTTGACAACAACGACCGCACAAAAGATGCATCCGAGCCCTACGAGATTGAGGGCTGGCTGGGCTTTGATTTCCCCGGTCGAGGTGACAAGTACTCTTCCCAGAAGTACCACTGGGAGCACTTCAGCGGAACAGATTACAACCAGGCCAACGAGAAGAAGGCCATCTACAGGATTCTTGGTGACAACAAAGGCTGGAGCCAGTCTGTCGACTCTGAATCTGGCAACGCCGACTACATGATGTTCGCGGATATCGACTACTCGCACCCGGAAGTGCAAGCCGACGTGAAGAACTGGGGCGTCTGGATCACCAAAGAGCTCGGCCTGAAGGGATTCCGCCTGGACGCCGTGCAGCACTTCTCCGAGCGCTTCACCAACGAATGGGTCGACAACCTGCGCGACGAATGCGGGCGCGATATCTTCATCGTAGGCGAATTCTGGTCCGGCGATGCCCAACTCATGTGCGACTGGCTCGACGAAATGGACCACAAGTTCTCCCTCTACGACTCCCCCCTCCTCAACAACTTTTCCCAAATCTCCAAAACCCCAGACGCCGACCTCCGAAAAGTATTCGACAACACCCTCGTGTCCAAAAACCCAGTCAGCGCCGTCACCGTCGTTACAAACCACGACACGCAGCCCGGTCAGACGGTCGAAACCCCCGTGGAAGGCTTCTTCAAACCCCTCGCCTACTCCCTCATTCTGCTACGCAAACAAGGCTACCCCTGCCCGTTCTACGGCGACCTCTACGGCCTCCAGGGCGAACACGCCGCCGATCCCTCTTGCGGCGGGAAACTCGCCGACCTGATTCTCGCACGCAAACTGTTTGCCTACGGCGACCAGGAAGACTACCTCGACGAAGCGAACTGTATTGGTTTCGTGCGCCGCGGCACTTGGGACAAGGTCGCTGGCCTTGCGTGCGTGATGAGCAATTCCGGACCGGGGCAGATACGGATGGCGGTTGGCGAAATGCACGCGGGCGAGAAGTGGACGGATGTGTTGGGGTGGGAGCAGGGTGAGGTGGAGATTGATCAGGATGGCTATGGGCTGTTCAAGTGTCCCGGGACGAGTGTTGCGGTGTGGGTGCGGGCTGATGCCGAGGGGAGAGAGAGGTTCCCTACCGAGTTTGATGCGGATATTTATTCAAAGGCTTAGATGGGGGAAAGTATACGTGTTTTTTTCTTCTTTCTCGATGATAGATGGAGTTGTTGGGTTTGGAAGCAGCGCAGTGTAGACACGGCAATGAGTGAGTGTTGTGAATAATCAGCCATGAACCCACAGCCCTTCATTCCGCTTGACTGAAAAGTAAAGTAAAGTAAACTAAACTCAACTAAGTAAATAAATAATCCTACACTCCTCCCTCCCTCCTCTCCACGACCGCCTTAACCCTGGCTCTCAACGCATTATTCGCACACTCGACATCCAAATCCTCCAACCAGACACGCGCAACGAAGCGGTCGAATTTGATCTCGATCCCGGGGACGGGGATACCGAGGTTGTGCAGGCGCTTGAGTTCGGCTTTGTCGGTGTCAATGTCGTTGGTGTTGGTGTTGGTGTTGGTGGTGGTAGAGGGATCGGAGGGGTCGGAGGGGGTGGTGCCGTTCATAGTGTCGTTGTCGTTGTTGTTGGCGGGGTTCGTGGGGGAAGAGCGCGGGTACGGGATAGGCGATACGGCGTCTTCGCCGAATTGGGCTTCGAGGAAGAGCAGGAGGCGCGCGAGGCGGGTGGAAGGGTCCGAGGTACCGTGGGGGTGGTGTTTTTTCTGCACGGGCTTTTCGGGGTGGGCGTGTGCGTGTGCGTGGGAGTGTTTGCGGGAGGATTCTGTTTTACGAGTAGTTAGTAATTGTTTTTTGATGTTTTTCTTTGGGGGAGAACTTACGTCGCACGGCTGCTGGGGAGCTTTCGACTGTGAAGAGCACTGCGAGAACGGCGTCGGCAATGCCGTCGTTGATGACGTTTCCCTCCCAGGAGACTTCGACGCGGCCGCCCGGTTTGACGAGCACGGTTACGCAGTCCATGACTGTGAATTGTGTGCTGGTGCGACCGACTTCTTCGTCTGCGTCTTCTTTCATGCCGTCGCCGTTGACTTCTTTGCCGTCGACTGCATCGTCGGTGATGTCTGCTTCTTTCAGGGCGCCAAATGTGCCTTCGAGGGCCCATCGGATGAGCTCTGTGCCTGCGGCAGACAGCGTGAGGTGTTGACGGCATACGATTGTGGTTGTGGTGAGACCTGCATACTCTTTGAGATCCTCGGGCGCCATGAGTGAGATCTTAAAGTCGTTTTGAATTAGCACACCGCTGATTAGGTCGACGCTTTCGTTGTCCTCGGCAGCCTGCTCGGGTTCGCCGTTTTCTCCGGGTGACTTGAGAGAGCGAGGTAAAGGTGGCTGGATGGAGGCGAGCGAACCGACAACTTTGGCGATCTTGTCGGTCTTGAAAGGGATCCGGAGTTCCTCGCAGTTGGCGGGCGAGTAGATCTTTGTTGGGACTGTTTTGTGTGCGTTGAAGCCGAGGAGTTTGGATTTGAGACGTGTCATGTTACCCTTTTCACCGTGGACGAGGATCTGTTGAGGGGTCAGTTAGGTGTCCTGTCGTAGGATAGCAAACGAAAACCATGACACTTACGACTACAGGTGCGGCAACTTCCTGCACAAACTCCATATTTTCCTTTCCGTCGACGTGAGCGGCGAAACTGTATTCTTGAACGGTACAGCGTCTCGGGATCATGATCTGTTCATTCTCCCTCTGACCCACCCGACGATTGTTGTTGGCGGCTCGTGTCATGATGGCGGGAATTTGCTCAGGCTCATGCACAATCTGCTTGGCCATGGTGCCTTCCACCGAGTAACCAGTGATGATGACACCATTCCTCGGGTCTGGAGCCCATCGTTCGAGCAGCTCACGGGACGTGCCAGACTGCATCATACCGGGCGAAGCCAACATGACACAGCCACTCATGTCGTCGAAGCGCTCCAGGTTCTTCAACGAACGTACAAAGCGAAGATCCCAGGCTCCACGTCGGCCAACATCACCTTCAGCCTCAGCCTCTGCGAAACGTTGCTTGGTGAGGCGCTTGATGTTGTCATTCATGGCGCCAACGTAGGTTTGGTAGACCTGCATGCATCGTCGGGCCAGACTGGAGTTGTAGTAAATGGGTACTTTTTGATATTGCGGGTGCTTGCTCCAGTATTCGTCGAGAATAAGCAACAGCTCTTGAGCTCGTCCAAGGGCGAAGACGGGAAGCAGCGCTCGGCCGCCGCGGTTAAGGATGTCGGTGATGGCTTTCATGAGCTGTGTTTCACGCTCAACACGCGGTGTGTGGGTCGAGATGCCAAAGGTGGATTCGGTGATGAGGACGTCGATCTTGACCTCCTTGGGGACTGAAGCGGAGACCAAATGACGGTCGTCTTCTCGCGAGTAGTCACCTGTGAAGAGAATCTTTAGGCCGGCAATCTCGATGAGAAACATGGCTGCGCCCAGAACGTGGCCGGCAGGGTATGGGGTGATGCGTATCCCCGAGACGGTGTGTGTGGTGTAGAAATCGATGGATTCAATCATAGGGAAGGTGTTGAGATGGTCCTGTTCGGTGTACATCTGGATCTTGGTTTCCGAGGAGCTCGACATGTTGCCGACACGGACGGAATCCTGGATCAGCCATTTGTAGATGGCTTTGGTAGGGTGTGTCATGAAGACCCTGCCCTTGAAGTTGGTCTTGGCCAGCACGTATGGCAGAGAGGCTGCATGGTCGACGTGGAAACTAGCTGCGTTAGCGTGGCTGAAGGAGAGGTGAAGGAGGGCGAGGGTGGAAGGTGGAGGGAGTGGTCGATGGTGCTATCTAGGATGGAGCCAGGGTGGGTGGGCACATCACCGGAGTCGAAGTGGATGGTGCAAAAGATATTCCATTGTTTCTGATATACAAGACGCGGGACCCCAAACACTCCTCCATGCATGTACGACTGCAGTGATGCGCGTGGCCCACCCACCTCGAAGCTAGCTCTTTGGGCAAATGTGGATACATACTGTGAGATTAGCAGCACGTCTACGGTGCTGAGATCAAAGTCATCGTAAAAGGGCATGGCTGAGAGGCCTTCGTAGGCAGGGTGCATACCGGCATCGAGCTAGACTCGGTCAGCGTGTTGCCAGTCTTGTGCAGGCCCGTTTGTGCGCACCATGACCGTCTTGCCCTTGTACTGGAGGATGTGGCAGGAGCGGCCGACCTCGTTGCCGCCGCCCAGACACAGGAACATGAGCTCATCCGCTGGATCTATGGGCTCTGCGTCCTCGGGCTCCATGGCCGCATGCTTCCGCTTGGCCGCCATGGCTGGGTGTTGTTTGGTAGCGTGGTGAAGCTGGAGATGCGGCGTGCGCTGATCGAGTTGGACGTGCGAGACTACGAATGTGGATGCACTCGCGTGCGACGGTGGGTTAGCGTGAAAGGGGCGCGTGGATGGATAGCGGACAGAGAACGGGCGCGTGGGCCAGCAAGGGCAGCAGTTCAGTCTAGGGCCATTAGTCAGATGGAGAGCGTCGCGAGTTCAGAGTGCAGGGCGACGGCGACGGGATGACGGTGGACGCGATGCGAGTGAATGCGCAGACGAGACGAGTCCCTAGCGTCGGACGGCGGACGTCGGGCGTTTTCTTGGCAGCGCTCTGCCGCTCTACTCTGCGCGTCGTCGACCACCACCAAGACATTGCAGCGACGCGCCCTCGCCCACCGCCCGCTCCCTCTGCGCCCATCGCCCGCCACATCGCCCCGTCCGCTGCCGTGCCCCGCGCCCGTTGATGCCACGGCGATAAACACGGCCCGCCCGCGCATCGCCCTCCGGGGACGAGCTGCCCACCATGGCGCACCCGCAGAACTACAACCAGTACCCGCAGCAGTACGGCCAGCACGGCCAGCACGGCCAGCATGCACAGCACCCGCCGCCTGTGCAGACGCAGAACCTCAACCAGCAGCCCCCGCGACCCTTCTCGCCGCCCTCGTACCAGCACTCGCCCACGGCCATGTCGCCCACCATGGGCAGCGGCATCCCCCCCGCAAAGCGACAGCGCCTGTCGCCGAACCCAACCTCGCCCGCCCCCTACCAGTCGCCCTTTGCCGCGCCCTCGTACCCCATGTCGCCCTACGC